>PVIJ01019751.1:0-22728 GCA_004024925.1 Scalopus aquaticus | reverse complement strand
CAAATAGAGACAGTTTAATTTCTTCTTTTCCTATTTGAATCCCTTGAATGTCTTTCTCTTGTCTAATTGCTCTGGCTAGGACTTCCAGTATTATATTGAAAAGTAATGGTGAGAGTGGACATCCTTGCCTTGTTCCTGATCTTAGGGGAAAGGCCTTCAGCTTCTCACCGTTGAGGATAATATTGGCCATGGGTTTGTCGTATATGGCTTTTATGTCGTATATGTTGAGGTATGTTCCTTCTATCCCAAGGATTTCAAGGGCTTTTATCATAAATGGGTGTTGCACTTTGTCAAATGCTTTCTCAGCGTCTATTGATATGATCATATGGTCTTTATTTTTCTTTTTGTTGATGTGTTGGATTGCATTGATTGATTTTCGGATGTTGAACCATGCTTGTGTCCCTGGAATAAATCCCACTTGGTCGTGGTGTATTATCTTATGGATGCATTGTTGGATCCTATTGGCCAAGATTTTGTTGAATATTTTTGCATCAGTATTCATTAGGGAGATTGACCTGTAGTTTTCTTTTTTTGTATTGTCTTTGTCTGGTTTTGGTATTAGAGTAATATTTGCTTCGTAGAATGTGTTTGGTAGTACTCCTTCCTTCTCAATTTTTTGAAAGAGTTTGTGTAATATAGGGACTATTTCGTTTTTGAATGTTTGGTAGAATTCATTTTGAAACCATCTGGTCCTGGGCTTTTGTTTTGGGGGAGGTTTTTAATTACTGTTTCAATTTCACTACTTGTGATTGGTCTGTTTAGGTGTTCTATATCTTCTTTGCCTAGCTTTGGGTGATTGTATAGTTTTAGGAATTTGTCCATAGCAAAGAGGCTAATATTTTAGAATGTGTGACATCAGGGATGTTGTCATAGGATTAACAAACTCACAGGTTTTTATAAAATACTTAATTACTCAGAGTGACAAAGATTTTTAAGAATAAATCTATTTCTTTGACAAGGCTCAGCAATGCTGACAGGATAAGATTTCTCTGTTATCCTGAGGGTAAAAGAGCACCAAGATTTTCAGATTATGTAGACAGTCTTTAATTTGTTATGAAAAGCTAGAGAGAGCAGGGTTTTTTTGTTTTTTCCATTTTCAGATTTTTTAATTTTTTTATTGTTATTTATATCTTTTACATTTTGTATTACCCTTGGGTAACCCACCACCAATTCACCTGTGACCCATCACCATGGTCCCTTGTGCCCTTTTCTACCCCATTTTGAGTCCTTAACCTCTCCTTCCCTCTCTGGGTGTTTCTCTCATATTTGGTTCCCCTATATCCCTGTTAAAAGTAAAACCATTCGATATTTTTCTTTCTTTCTTTCTGGGTTACTTCGCTGAGCATGATTCCTTCTAGTTCCATCCATGTCACTGCAAATTACATGTGTTTATCATTTTTGAATGCTGAATAGTATTCCATTGTGTATATGTCCCACATATGTTCTCATAAGTAGGACATTAGGTTTCATGTTTCCAAACTTTAGCTATTGTAAACAGTGCTGCAATGAACATACGGGTGCATGTATCCTTTTGGATTATTGTTTTTGTGTCCTTTGGGTAGATTCCTAGGAATGGTATTGCTGGGTCGTATGGAAGCTCCATTTTTAGCAGTTTGAGGAATCGTCACACAGCTTTCCATAGTGATTGGAATAGTTTGCAATCCCGCCAGCAGTGTAATAAAGTTCCTTTTTCGCCACGTCCTTGCCAGGATTTTTTGTTGCCTGTACTTTTAATGTGCGCCATTCTCACTGGTGTGAGGTGGTATCTCAACGTGGTTTTGACCTGCATTTCCCCGATTATGAGTGATTGTTAAGGCAACTTTCCCAGAGAAATCAGGTGGCACTCAGAGAGGTGGAGAGAGAGAGATTTAATTGTCACAGTGGCGGGCCCAGTGGGATAAATCCCAAAAATCTGAGCCCCGAATTACAGGAATTGCGGATTTTATACAGTTTGTATAAGGAAACTTACCTACCCTATCCATCATAAACTTTATTGTTTAGGAATGGGGTTAAGGTAACCATCGCTACTATTGTGGACAAGCAGTACAGCACAGAGACTTTCCCAGCAACTTTCCGCCCCAGCAAGCAGTAATATCCAAGCAATGAACTTAGCAACTTTAGCAACTTTCATTTCCAAGCAGCAAACTTATGAACTTCCTACTTCATGATGAACATTTTTTCCTGTACCTGTTGGCCATTTGCTTCTCTTCTTTGGAGAAGTGTCTTTTTAGCTCTTCTGCCCATTTTTCTACCGGATTGTTGACTTTGCTTTTGTTGTGTGAGCAACTTGTAGATTTTTGTTATCAGACCTTTATCAGTTGTATTGTGTGCAAAGATCTTCTCCCAATTAGTAGGGTGTCTGTTAGTTTTGGTTAATGTCTCTTTTGCTGTAAAGAAGCTTTTTATTTTTATGTAATCCCAGCTATATATTTTGTCCTTCACTTCCTTCACTTTGGGGGATGTGTCTTTAAAGATTTTGCTGGGATGCATGTCATGTAGAGATTTGCCAATATTTTCTTCTATAAATTTTATGGTTTCTGGTCTTACATCCAGGTCTTTTATCCATTTCGAGTTGGCTTTTGTGCATCGTGTGAGGTAATAGTCTGGCTTCATTTTTTTTTGCATGTAGCAGCCCAGTTTTCCCAGCACCACCATTTATTGAATAGGCTGTCCTTGTTCCACTGCATTTTCTTTGCTCCTTTGTCAAAGATTAGTTGTGTCAAAGATTAGTTGTCCGTAGATGTGTGGCTTTACTTCTGGGTTTTCTATTCCATTGGTCTTTGTTCCAGTACCATGCTCTTTTAATTATTACGGCTCTGTAGTATAGTTTGAAATCAGGGATTGTAATCCCTCCGTTTTCTTTCCTTCTAGTCAGGAGGGCCTTAGCGATGCGGTGTTTCTTGTGGTTCCATATGAATTTCATCAGTATTTGTTCTATTTCTTTGAAGAATGTCATTGAGATTTTAATTGGAATAGCGTTGAATCTGTAAATTGCTTTTGGTAGAATGGCCATTTTGATAATGTTAACCCTTCCAATCCATGAGCATGGGATGTCTTTCCATTTTCTTGTGTCTTCTATTTCTTTCAATAGTGTTTTATAGTTTTCTTTGTATAAGTACTTTACCTCCTTTGTTAGCTTTATTCCCAGGTATTTTATTTTTTTGTTTCAGTTTTGTAGGGGATGGATCTCTTAATTTCTACCTCTTCTGACTGGTTATTTGCATATAGAAAGGCTACTGATTTTTGTGCATTGATTTTGTATCCTGCTACTTTACTGATCTATAATTTTCAGTAGTTTTTCTATGGAGTTTCCAGGGTTTTCTGTATATATTATCATATCGTCTGCAAATAGTACAGTTAAATTTCTTCAAGAAAGTAGTTTTAAAAAATCTAAACTTGGATGGAGCTGTAAGGGATCATGCTCAGCAAAATGAGCCAGAAGGAAAAAGAAAAATATCAAATGGTTTCATTTATAGGAGGAATATAGGGGAACCAATAAGAGATCAAGAGGAAAAAATAACCACAAAACAAAAACAAAAACTAGCAGGAAACCAGAAATGAGAGACATTCAGCGAGGGAGGAGAGGATAAGGGTTCAGAATGGGGGGAGGAAAGGGCACAAGGGGCTATGGTGATGGTTCATGGGTGAATTGGTGGTGGGAAACCTACGGGGGATACACAATAATGTAAAAGATAGATATATATATATTTTTTAAAGTCATTTGTAAGTAAATAATAGAGACATGTTAGCACTGTACAAATGCAGATTTATTTTTCTTCCCTTATCCATATATGAAAAAGGTTGAAAATTGTTAGGAAACAAGCTTATATACAAAGCACCTCTGAAATTATACTGTTCTTTGGAAAACAACTTATATAAAATAAACATTTAAAAATTCAAGTCTTTTAAGTATTTTATACCTCTGAATGTTAAAAACTCATGATCCCTAAAATATAGTACAATTTAAAAAAAACTCATAAAGTGACACTGATTTGAATTCCACAGGATCCCTGATGATCAAAAATATATTCTTCCCTATAAAGTGAATTTGCTCTTCACAGACAAAGCTACAATTCATGTGTGTTTCTCAGTTTAATTCATTGAGATTTTACTCTTCAGCTAATGTCTACATAAGATTAATGGTAGTTTGTAGTTTCTTCAAATAAGTTAACAAAATACATCCAAAATGTTAATCACCACAGGCATGATTCTGGGAGAGTGACAGTATCTGAGTACAAAGAAAAATTCACCCATTAACAGGAGCCAATGTGGCCCAATTCCCTAGGGCAAGACTTCTCCAAAAAGAGATGCTGGTGTCCTCTTGCTGCTAAGGCTCTTTCTGAGTAGCACCCCCCTCCCCCCAGAAAGTAAATGATCCCAGGATAGAAGTCAAAAATGTAGTGTTTGGCTGATGATTTTGCCCCCACAATGGAACTTGATGGGGCTCTATACACTGTACACTATCTTTGATGGGGCTGCACACCCTTCTAATCACGCCAGGCCCAGGTAACATGATTGTTTTCAGGGTCTAACAGACCTGTAGCCAGACAGGCCAGTCACACAAGCCACGGAAACCACATCATGCGGCTGTTTGGGAGCAATGAAAACAGGAACCTTCCCCCACTCAAGTCAAAGCAGAAAAGCTGCTCCCCCCGTCCCCCAGGGCACGCCACCATGGAGCTGCTAAGATTGTCTCAAGCACTTGATAAAAATTTCATAGTTCAGACTCCAAAAGGAAAAGACCCATTTCTCACCTAAGGGAGCTGAGTCATTGGAAGCACCTTTGTAAAAAGACTTGTGTGGGGGGAGGCAGGGGAGGATGGTGTAAGCAGGAGGTGCAAAATATCAGGACAGACAGAGGCTTTTCTTCCCAAAGATGTCCAAATGTTTTGCATTCCCTTCACCCCTGGACAATGTGAGCCCCTGGCCAGGTTCCCAAGGTTTCCGTTCTGCAGTCACCTTCCAAGCTTCATGTTTCCTGTAAAAAACCTAACCAAAAAAAAAAAAAAAGAGAGAATCAAATTTAGGAATTCATCGTTGGGGCTAAGGGACAGGCTGTCACAGAAAATCCTTGTCTGTTTCAAAAAGGAACTGGAAGCTGTGGCCTCCTGAGCCTTGGACGAGGCTCTGCAACGTAAAGGCTGTGGTGATTAAAGCATTCTATTAAAATTACAAAAGTCAGATAATTAGCCCGATATTTTGGCTACACAGGGCATAAAATATCAGTAAATTGGAGGGGGTTTGTTTCCTCCTCATAGATTTTTTTTCCCTATTTAATGAGGGAATTGTCCTAGTAAGCATTTTAAATTCCTGTCCCTACTAAACACTGTCATAAACCTTTTTATTAGTCCAAATGCATCAGCAAGTCAAGTGACCAGTGAAGTCAGGAGCAGATGTAAACAGAAAACAAACAAGCCTTCTGGATGGCCTGAGAGAAAGATTTCTAGGCCTTCCTCTGACGGTAGCACCTCCAGCCTCCTGTCAACAGGCAGAAGGGCCCACGTCAAGTAAGCAGATTCCCACAGGTGAGCTCAGCGGTTTACATTATTTCAATACACCCAAGAGCATGGAGGAAAAACTCGGGACTGGGACCAGCTACTCTATTTGCCTGGGGCGTCTGCATACACAGACCAGGGTGGGACTCCGAGAGCTTGCCCACCAGACTGCTGCCAGCACGGGGACACCACCCCGTGCTTCTACTTTTCATGCCTTTACACCTTCTACACCCTTTAAGGACTAAAAACTCTAGAATTCCAAATAAAACCTCTGTCATTCACTGAGGCTTCTGAGAAGTAACACCCCATTTTTAGCTATGGTAACCATATATAGTAGTAAACTTTTGAATTGGTTTGACCCTGGGTATAACACTGTGCTAACTCAAAAATAAGAAGTGTTTGAAAACAGAGAAAGCAGCCTGTGGCTTTCTGGATAGAGACCAGAACTGACTCCTTTTGTTTTCTGTTGGCACCGCTTCATCCCATCCCTCTTTGCCACCAGAGGTTCACAGTGCCCCCAGCACTGCACCAAAGCCCCAAGGGCCCAGGGACCCCACACAACCAGTCCTGTCTCAAGCACATGATGCTGCCTACCTCTGCCCCTTACCAGGTCTTCCCACCAGCCTGGGGGCTCATCCATCTGACAGATAGCAACGGAGAGGTTTAACCAGCTAGCTCTTGAGCTGGGCATGGACCCTTCCTCAGACTCCAAGGCCTCATGTCTCCTTTACTGAGATGACGGCAGCCTGCGTACCGCCAGGCACATCTGTCTGAACCCAGACTTAGAGATAACCAAGCAACAGACACAACTGGAGTCCAAATGTGAAGCCCCCAATGAGGAGAGCTTCCCCCTCACCTTCGAGCACATCCTGGGCGTCAGCAGAAACCACACTCTTCAAGCAGCGATACAAGGCCTGGGCCGTGGCGTTGCTCTGCTCCTTTTCCTGCCACTTCTTCAACATCCTAAATTTACAGATGGTAACATCTTCTTTCTTCCCCTGGATATCGTCGATATCGCTGATCTTCAACTTCAGGTTGGCAATCGCAATATTTATCCACTCCTCTCCCAACTTCCCAGCAAGTGTTATCAGCTGAACATCTGTTAACTGGGGTCTGGTCTTCACTCCATCTACAAGCAGATGAGAATTCACTAGTTCCTCTCGACTCTTCAATCATTTACAGCAATTCACAATGAGAAATTACTCTGCTTAGATAAAAAAGGGGGCACCATGATCTGTAACTTTAACTGATTTTAAAATATAGGTGCCCCCAAATCCCTGCTTTCCAATAAGGACTGAAGGGAAATACACCAAATAAGAACATTAGAATGGAGTAAAATGTTAACAATGGTAGTTCAATAATTCAGGAAGAGACTTGTACAAAGCAGCACAAATTAGGTTGGAATAAAAAAAAAAGACAACAAAATATTATGTGTCTCAAAAAGAAAAATAGTTTTGCCCTTGCCCACCTCTGTGTTTCTGTCCAATGTCAGTGCCCTTTACTTACTAAAGGGACATAAGAGACCTGAGCCTGTCTCCCTTATGCCACCTCCTGGCATTAGGGGGAAAAGCACATTCCACAGAAAAGTATTTGCAATAGCTGCTGATCTCTAGGAAATAGCATCATAATCTTGGAAGGGCATATGCTGGCCAGAGGGCACCACTGCCCCATAAAAACATCAGCGCTATCATTAGGCTCAGTTTCTTAGCTGACTGTGCTAAGGTGCAGCAAAGCTCAATGGTAGCAGTCTGGGAAAAGGCTCCTTAAGGCATTACAAATACTGGAGGTGAGACTCAACCTAAATTTTATTAAAAATTTCAAAGTGATTCTGCTGAGTGATGATCAGATTTTCAAAAACAACACAGCAATATAAGAGCCTGAAACAACCAGACTGGTGACTCCGTATCTCAAAGAAAAAAACACCTAAACAAAAGTTAATCTTTATTAATTCATTTAGATATCACATTTTCAAATCCAAAAAGGTTGGGAATCCTTCATCTTTCAGATGGTATTTGATAATTTAATTCTATTTCTAGTTACTTGTTCTAGGAGCTAATTGTAAATAACCAAATAATTGCATGCAACCAGGAAGCTTATTCTATATATCAATTTAATATAAAACTGTGTTCCACTCCATTCTAAAGGGCTTAAGTTCTGGAGAGCTAATGAGCAATATGGTGAATACAGCTAATAACACCATATTACACACTTAACATTTGAAGAGAGAGTAGATCTCAAGCATTCCCAACCAAAAAAGTAACTATGTGTGGCCATGGGTATGTTCATTAACTTGACTGCTAAATTTTTTCCAATGTAGACATATATAAAGTCATCAATAAAACTGGAAAAAATGTATCCTGATTTAATTAGGTGTTAAAAATAATTTCAGAACCTTTTTTTGATGCACACTTAAAAATAACAGTAAGTTTTCCAGTGATATTTGGTAAAATCACATATATGTCCTGTTTACAGCCTTACTGGTGCTCTTATGTTAACAGGTGACTGGGCACAACATGATCAGAATCGGAACATCTTGAAAAGAAGTACAGGGGCAGGGGGGGAGGAGAGGAGGAGGAGGAGGACGACGACGACGACGACATCGTGTGAGGGCAAACATGGCTCAGAAGACCAAGCTAACAGCACAGGTGTTGGATGAATGTCAATGGGAGGGGCTGGAGAAAATTCATAGCCATCGATGGCATTTTTACAAACCTGACTTGTCAGTCTGTTTCATCCTTTTATCATAGACCTCTTCATCAGGTAAGCTGCTACTCATTTTTCGGCGTCTGCTACCTTGAAAAAAATAAATCAACATATTGGCTTTCCTTTTTATTTCTTATTTTATACCTGCGTTCAATCTGTAACTTTTTTTTTAAATTCATCATTCAGGTAGAAACAAAATGAATATGGATTCAAAGCTTGTTCAGATGCTTAGGAGCTTAACAGACTTAACAGATCCTTAGTGTTCCAACGATTGTGGAGCAAAATAATTCTAGTAAATGGGAGGAATAGAAGCACAGGCTAAACTTTTTTGTTTTTTAGGAAAAAAAAATATTATTTATTGATCTATTTACATAAATAAATGTAAACTCAGTATAAAACCTATTTTGCTTTTCATCCATGTGGTGTGACAGTCAATGATTTCCTCGTACTTTCTTTTTTATTATTAATTTATATCCTTTACATTATTGTGTATCCCCTGTAGGTTTCCCACCACCAATTCACCCGTGAACCATCACCATAGGCCCTCGTGCACTGTTCTCCTGTTTTGGTCCCTCTTCCCCCTCCTTCCCTGCAGAATGTCTCTTATTTATGGTTATGCAGGCTAAACCTTTTTAACACACAGGCTAAAACTTTTTTAACATGCAGCCACAGGCACTTACCTGTGCTTCTTTTCGAGATGTTCCGATTCTGATCACGTTGAGCCCAGTCACCTGTGAACATAAAAGCACCAGTAAGGGAAAGTGGTATAAAGTTTGAATTAAAGAAATCAATTGGAGAAAGGGCATAAAGTTCTAGGGTTTTGGCAAGCTCTCTAAAGTTCAAATATAAATGTAGGATTGAACTTGGTAGGCACACAAATGCACTGGCCTCGCATTTCTGAGATAAATGACAAGTGCGCCTTCTGACACATCTTGCAAGGCAAGTGTTCCCCTCGTACGTCATCTACATATCACTGTCATGATTTCTGCCACACCTGTGTGCCAGGTGAAATGCCACTCATTCAATATCTTCATGACTATTGCAGACAGAACACTGGTGTGACTTGCCATGTGGAAAAGGAAGCAATAAAAATAAACTTTTTTTTTCATTTTTATGTATTTATATATACTCCTCCAAAAACTGTTTCATCTATCAACATTCTGTACTTTGGTAAACACAGCAGTTGGGTTCTTCCTGCACACTTCATTGTGATCTGAAATCACCTCTCTGTTTTAACTTTAGCCCCTGATCCAACTGATGTCTGTGTCTCATGCATGGCTTCTGAAAGTCCCATTAGTGCGAAGGCCTTAACAGTGATGAGTAACCTCAATTAACCATGGATTAGCTGAAGCCCCCCAAAAAATAGAGATCACAAACATCTTACACTTCAGAGTATTATTAAGATGTTAAAAAAAAATACTAAGAGGTCTTACATGGTCTTTAAAACTATCAAGAATATCTGCTATCCTGGTACTGCGTATTGAATACTATTTACTATGAATACATATTCTATTTCCCTGTGATTAAAAAGGATTTTCTGGATCCTTTATTTGAACAAATCAATGAATATCAAGAAAAACAATATAATCCCCAACACTGAGAATCCCAAGCAGGACCCTTTACTGGCAAGTAATTTTAGCTTGGACAAAGGGACCTATTTCAAGGTGTAATACTGAGAATAAAAATCAATCGTTATCTGTAAAAAATAAAAGACTCCTTTTAAACTATGACTGAAAATTCCACAATGATTAGATTGTATTTCCTATCTTATCTTTACAGTCAAGAAATGAAACCCAGGTCTCTAGTGAACATAACATCTGTGTAATGGAAAGACAGAAACTTATGACCAGCACGAGGCATCACCAGCAAATCCATCTGTCCACACAACACCCAGTGGATGCAAAAGAAAAGAGCTGAGAAAAGAGTCCAATGCTATTCAGATGATAAAATGGTTTACAGAATACTTGTCAGATTCTTGGTGTTACCACATTTGTGCAGCAACATAAAAGGTCTGGCGACCAAGAGGAATACAGGAGCCAGTTAGAACTGTTTCGATGTCCAGCTACCAGCACTGGGCACTTGTGCTGCTTTTTGGAGCCATACTGGGCACATGGTACTGGGGAAGAGTTAAGGTATCACAATCCAAAACACAAATGATGCAAAAGTAATTCCACTACAGACTTGTGGCACCAACTGCAGGGACCTCAGTGCCATCTGCAGGTGAGGCTACTGCAGTCCCAAGTGGGCAGAGGTGCCCACATGCCCACAAAGAGCCAGGTAATTCCAGGGCTGGAATTAAAGGCAAACCTCACTCCCATCCACTGCTTCTGCCTCTCTTCTGGCTCCAAAATATTACATACACTGTTCGAACCACTATTCTAATAGCTGTTGTAAAAACGTCCTCCAAACAGAATGGAGCTCCAGCTCAGCTCTGCCTGAAGAGGAGGAACGCCCACATCTCTCCTTCCTAGAGCCGGCACCACAGGCTGCATCCCTCTCCCACTCCTTCTGGGGCAGAGGAGGATGTTTAAGGGGTGGCTGCGAGAGGGCTCCCCAAAATATTAAATGGGCTGGTCGTGTGGACAGTGGAGTTGTGATCAGAGAGCAGGAGCTCTCAGCTGAAGGCCATGAGGCAGAGCCAGGCAAATCAGACACGGATCAGCCAAAATGCAGATCACCCGGGCCCCAGCAGACACTGTCTCGCTGCCCCCAACTCACACCTCACAGCAGGAGAAAAAACACAAAGCTCCACTGGCTGAGTCCACCTGCTGTTTGAGCCTCCCCAACTCGCTGAACCACTGCTGAGCTCCAGGGGTTGGGATGTGGGCGCCTGAGACCCAGATGAGCCTTCAGTCCAGGGGCCTTGCGGGGGCTCCTCTTAGATTTCTAGCTGGGGCAAGCGCTCTGTTAGATTTCCACCCACCACCCCACAAACCAGAGTTTTCATTCAGTATACAAAACACTTACATTCTCTCAGTTTTGCTTTCCACACAATTTCCTCGGAATCCGTTTCAATCAAAATTAATTTAAACTCCACTGGTTGCTCCAAATAAACTTCAATGTAACTTTTCAATTTCAAAAGTGAACCATCAACAAATTCAAATTCCTATAAAAAAAGGTGATTTTTTTAATTTAAAATTTGCATTAATTGAGAACACAAGATGTCATATAAGGATCATGACAACTTAGAAGGTTGTCACTTTTTTGAATATTCAGTGAAATGCTGCTCTTGGAAATCTCACTCTAACCAACACCTTTCTCTAACTCCTCCTCACTCAAGATGCACTGCTTCTTCAAGGAGGCTGCCAGGCCCTTGACCCTGTTTTTTGTTTTTTTTTTTAAAGATTTATTTTTGCATACAGGCTGGGGTACAGGCCAGAGGCATGGGGTAGCAAGAGGGGGGAGCAGAACAGGCAGATGGACGGAAATACACTGCTGAGGGGAGCAGCAGGCGAGGTAGGAGAGGTCTGCAGCACCATGTGGAATTCTCCCCGTTCGGGCATTGAACTCGCGTCGCCGCTGCCGACAGCTCCACAGCGCAGCGCTTAACCGCTGCGCCACCAGGGAGGCCCGACCCTGTCTTTTCAAAGCATAACTTTCCAGCCCTTTTGTGACCTTCGTGAACAGAATTTCATGTCCCCAAATTGGAAGGTGCGCTGACCCTTCACCTACCCTCCCACTAGTGCTTTTCAACTCCGTCCACATCTTCCGCTTAGATCTATCACTGGAATCCATTCAATAGCACATACTGAACTATGCTCAGTGCTCTTCCACATTCCCTCCACCCAGTGCCACCTTCCCCCCAAAATCCTTCCATCACTATTTTATGGATAAAGGATCTCAGAGAAGCCAGTCAACTTGCCCAAGTCCACACGCAGGAAGTAGTAGAAATGACTCTAAATCCACACCTGACTCCAATGGGAGCCCTTACCCACCACTGCCCCTCTTCTACCTCTCTCCTCCTCGCCAACCTCACCTCTGCTCTGCAGACCAGCTGCCCAGTCTGGAGGGAGAAATATATATTCTCAAAATCACTGCACATGGGATTGGCAATAGGGAGGCAACAGGGGCCTCCCTGGTAGCGCAAGGGGTTAAGTCTCAGCACTATGAAGCTATCGGCAGCCACTGTAGCACGAGTTCAATCCCCGGCCAGGGAGCTGACCCACAAGGTGCAGCAGACCGCTCCTGTGATGCCTTATGAAGGCATCACCTTCACAAACCGACAGTCTTCACCTGTCCCTCTCCGCTTCCATCCAAACCACTAGTATCATCCTCATAGTCCTCAAAGGCCCAGCGGGGCCTACAAAGCCTAGACAAGCCCTCCCATGGCCTCACGCTTCCCAAAGCTCTCCACACCCAGGCTTCCAAGGCTATCCAGACGCACAATCCCATTCCCTTGTCTAGGCACCTACAGCTCACTCTTCCAGGAGCAATGCTAGTCTCTCTCTACCCGCGCAAACCCAGGACAAGGTCACCACATGAGAAGCTGCCCCAAACCACCCCACTTTGTGCCGTCTCGGGTAATACCACATCATACTCAAATTCTTTCTTTGCATGAAAATGGTACTTCTCTACTACACTGGCATCTTTTGAAGGAAAAGACTTTTCCTTTTTTTAAAATTTTTTGCTTTTTTCAATTCCTAGTTCGTACCCCAGGCTGACTTATAATAGGCACTTTTGATAAATGTCAGTTAAACGAATGACTAGTGGTATAAAACTAGTAAGAACAGGGCCTCCCTGGTGGCGCAAGGGGTTAAGTCTCAGCACTATGAAGCTATCAGCAGCCACTGCAGCATGAGTTTAATCCCCGGCCAGGGAGCTAACCCGCATGGCATAGCAGACCTCTCCTGTTTTGCCTGCGGCTCCCCTCAGCAGTGTATTTCAGTCAATCCACCTGTTCTGCTCCCCACTGTCTCTGGTGAATCTTCTCACCCTCTGCACCTCTGGCCTACACCCCAGTTCTTTTATGCATAAATAAATAAATCTTTAAAAAAAAACTAGTAAGAACATCTTGTATTTACAGAGAGTTTTACAACCTCCAGAGGGTCTCCAATCATCACCATGTATGATCCATGGAGCAATCTGGGAAATAATCATCATCAATCTGGGAAATAATCATAATTTTAAAGGCCCAAAATTGGTTTTAAAAAAGCACATAATTAGTGACAGCACCAGACTACTTAAAACCCTCCAACTACTAACATCCCTTGTCAGAAAGAACTCAGGACCATCTGTGTCCTCCAGGGCAGATGCCCCCTCACTACGGAATGTTCTCCCCGCAGTGGGTCTCAATCTTGGCAGCACCTAAGAACCACCTCCTCATCTTTAACAAGCAGTGCCCCGATCACCCCAGATTATTAGGTCAGCATCTCTGCAAATGGATCCCACACCACAGCATTTGATAAAGCTCCCCAGGGCACAACTTTATGTAGCAAAGGCCAACAATCACTACTCTAGCAAACCCTTCAAACTAGATCCCAGACAGCAGCACTTTGCTTTGTGTGGTTGTCTGGCTCGTCCCTCTGCCCGGCCCGCTCAGCTCGGAAAGGCTGAGAATCAGCTTCGAGAATCAGCAGGACTTCAGGAGCCCCCGGGGACAAGGCTCAGGCCGGCTCTACCTCCGAGGGGAGCATGACGCCTCCCGGCCTGCGCTGCTCCTCGGGGGCACTGCTGGAAGGCTGCAGTGGCCGGGTCACAGAAGACATCTGGTCACTTCCACAGGGCACTGCGCCGGTAACAACAAAATACACAGTGTGGATAGTCACAACTCTTTCCTGCCTTGCATTTTAACTTAATGGAATCGAAACAAGTTTCCAACTTTTCCCAAACTATAATTCAAACAAAAAGATGTACAAGAGGTGGGCCTCCCTGGTGTTGCAATGGGTTAAGCGCAGGGCTGCGGAGCTGTCAGTGGCTGTGGCGCAAGTTCAATGCCCGGCCAGGGAAATTCCCCCATGGCGCAGACCTCTCCTGCCTCGCCTGCTGTTTCCCTCAGCAGTGTATTTCAGTTGATCTTCCTGTTCTGCTCCCCACTCTGTGTCTGGTGAACTCTCTCACCTCCCCAACCCTCTCACCGCCCCATGCCTCTGGCCTGCACCCCAGCTTGTATGCAAAAGTAAAATAAATCTTAAAAAAAAAAAAGTGAAATCATCTGATTTAAAAAAAAAAAAAAAAGATGTATATGAGGAATTCCCACAAGAGGTAAGTCAGAGCACATAAGGCAAATAAAATTTAAATGTAACTTGGTCATTTATGAGAAACCAAAACCATTTACAAATGCCAAGCATGTACAGAGAACAAGAGTAAATCTAATAACAATTTATTCCCAAGATCATTTTTCAAATGCCTTCCAGTAAGAAAAGCCCAAGATCCCGCATTAGCAATTCTGTTTTGTTAACCTTCAGTGCTCTGTGCAACTCAAAGTTAAACTTAAAATTTCCATTCCTTTGAAGTTAACACTGAAAATTTTTATTACAAAGTCAAAAAATTAAAACTTTTTAAAGGGGAAATTATTTTTGCCAAGGTCACAGGCTAATCTTGAAGTTCAGCAGCATCTTTGAAATAAGCTACAAGCTTACAGAACAATTGCTTTCTTATAAAGAAAGAAAAAATGAGAACCAAGAAACATCCATCCCCACTGCTACTCTGAGTGGTTTTCAAAATCTATCTGTACCTCAGGGGTGATTTCAGCTTCCGGCTCACTGACCAGTCTGTATTTCTTCCCATTCTGCAGTAACTTCTGGCAAACGGGAGGCTTGTCAATTTTCATGAACTTCTTAGAGGAGTGCTTTACAGACTTGGAAATATCCTAAAGGCAGAAACAAGTTTTGGTTTTGAAATCCATCAGCAATGACTGTAAGAAGGTGAGTCCCAGCAGAGCGAGGCAGGTGCGGCCTCGCCGTTTCCTCCCCCAGGAGTCTGCATGGAGAGGCTCCCAGGTCCTCAACAGGACCCACAGGGCCAAGGCGCCCAGCTGCACACTTCAGGCTCCTGTCCTGAAGCATGACCGACAGAAGCCATGCCAGGTCCCATGTGGCACCAACGGCTCACGTCTGAACGAGCTAAAAAACCCCAACCAGCACCACACTGTGCGCCGAGTGAGTCGCACGCCCTTGTGAGGCCAGAGAGCAGCTACTTTACCCTTCACTCGGCTTGTTTCTCCCCAGTGTTTCCACACCATTTCACAGTGATCTTTGACACGGCCCTACAGGGGACACTGATTTTATGAGTGCTGTTTGAATGCCCCAAGGGGCTAATGTAACCTTGCGCTCAAACTCACTTGGTTAAGCAACTACACATCTGAACAAGAAATTTACATTTCCTGAAGACAGAGCTCATGGAAATCTTTTCCCATATAGGGGGAAAAAAAAAACCGTAAGAAGAAAGGTGTAAAAATAAAACATGAGCCAGGAAGGACATCCTGCCATAACCCCGAAAGCCCCTGCCGCCCCGCAGCACCTCCTCTGCATCTGCTGCTGCATGATCCCCCGCCCCAGCTTTCTGGGGAGTGTGAAAAAGCCTGACAGAGAATTTATTTTTAAAAATATAATGTTCATTAAATAACAGTACTTATTCCAAATCTATGGTATATCTACCTTAGATGGGATTTTTCTAATACCACTTTGAAGATTAGTTTCCCAATTAAAAGTATTATTATTTCTTAATATTTATTTATTTTCAATAAAAGAACTTGGGTGTAGGCCAGGGGTGCAGGGGGGAGAGGATTCACCAGAGACAGACTGGGGAGCAGAACGGGCAGACTGACTGAAATACACTGCTAAGGGAAGCAGCGGGTGAGACAGGAGAGGGTTAGCTCCCTGGCCGGGGATCGAACTCGGGCCACAGAGGTGATAGTGCTGACACTTAGCCCACAGGCCACCAGGGAGGCCCTCAAAGTATTATCTTTAATGAGAATATAGGAAGCATGTTTTATCTTAGGAAGAGATTAAAAACCTATTACTTGATAAAGGTTTTTAAGAGTAGCATATATTGTTAATTATAATTAGAATAACTTATTTTTAAAGCTACAAGTACCACAGCCTAAAAATATTGGGAGTAGCCAAATCATCAGTTAGTATACTTTATTATAGAGCTAATGTTCATTTTGTAACCTCTGTCAAGCCTGAGTCACTGTGCTACATGTCTACTTTGTTTCAGTGCTCCACCCCCTCTCCCCATTACAGCTGTACCCACAACAACTAAAGGTATGAAAGGAGATTCCATTAGCTGTTCTGACTTATGTAACAGTTCAGAAAATGGGCTCAACAAGCACAGCCTCATTCTGAATTCTGGAATCTGGTTCCATTATGAACATCCAAACCCAAAGTCCCTCCCCTCAGCCTTGCTGCCTTGACCACATGGGTCCTTTAGGAACACTGGCCTCTATAAACCCAGAACACTGAACCCAAGAAACTTTGGTCAATTATTGGCCGAAAAATTGCTCTGCAATGAGTTTACCTGGTAGGGCCATCTTATTTGAGGAACTTTTGGGGCCAAGGAGAACCTACACTGACCTCAAATGGCCCCAGTGTCCAGAGCGGGGGCTTCTCAGCCCCCATGTGCAGGGGCCAGCTGGGCATCTTGCTTCAGCAGGCTCAATTCTGGGGGTAGGGATTTGAGAATGTGAAAATTAACAAGCTCCCAACTTAGGCCAGTACTCCTGGTTCCCTTGTCTCAGACCACAGTATGTAGCAGGACTACAAGACGAGCGGCCTTAGGCAGTACACCAGGCAGCCCTCCCGGGGGGGGGGCGGGGGGGGCACTCCTCGGGGCCAGCCGCCCTCTGGACACCCACCATCTGCTGTCAGATGCAAGCACCACACTCTATGGATTTGAGGACTGGCACACACCTGGGTGCTGACTTTCTAACTTCTGTAGGTGAGTGTCAAAATTAGACCCCCTCCGGGGGGGCATTTTCAACAAAGCTAGAACCCACCTCAATATGCTGTAATGTTTAACTGCAAGTATCCAGCGTTTATTATTCATCTTCACGGGGTTTACCTTGATGAAGGACTCGTTATTGGTGGCTACGTAGACACGGAAGGATAAGGACGGATCATGGTCGATGGCTTTGTACAGAATCACAGCCCCGTGGTGGTACACAGCTTCTTCACTCTGAATGACGGGCCCCACGGGAGAAAGAGAGCTCACATGCCACTTCACGTGGGTTGCAGAATGATCCACAGTGTATTCTAATGAGGCTCCGGAGCTTTTAACATGGAAGACCTTGAACATCATATTGGAGCCACAGTCTGGGAAAACATGAAGGGGGATCAGTTTTCCTGCGACGCTCGGGCAGCACACACACTCTCCACGTGCACACACCAAAGAGACGTTGATCGAACAAGTACTTACGACCCAAGCAGAGGGAATGTGGAAACTGAATGGAGGTAAGACAGGCAGGGTCACATTTAACATCAAACAGGGGCCCGCCAACAAGCCAGGGCTTAACAACCAGGTCTGCATATTTGCTCCAGGACAAAACGCAATACTTGATGTCGGCTTTTCTGTTAACCTCAAATATCAGACCAGTTTCCGTGCACTGGTAAATTCCCTCCGTGTCCACCTTCAGTCTGCATTGGTCAGACAAGAACACTGGTTTAGTCCTAATGCTTGGTTAGAAGAGGGCTTTTTAAGACACATCAATGTTTTAAATTTCATTCAAAAACACTAAGGAAGTTTACACATTTTGAAGAAAGCCTCATTACCAAAGAAAACCACCCAAGTAATTATAGAAAGTGTGTGAAGTTAGTTATGCTGTTCTGTGTTCTTCCTACTTGGGGTAATTTTTATGTAGAAAATTAAATTATGGAGGACACGGAGTTTTCCACATTCACAATTACTTACAAAAACTGTCCCCGGGAAAGGAGCCTGGGGGTCACTTGTTCACTGTGTTTCTGGAGAAAAAGTGCATATGTATCTGTAAATAATGTATAAGGAAATGTTTTCTTAAATAAGGCAAATCAGAAAATCATTTTTTATAATTAAAATATACTTACACCATCAATATTACAGTGTTCACAGTGAGGTTGGATTTTAGGAGATTCTAAAGGAGAGAAAAGAGGTTTTACTTATGTGACTATAATTGGCATTTTCAAATGAAATTTTTTATGGGATACATATGCCCAGATTACAGGAGTCAAAGGAACATGCCCCCCAGCAATAATGACTCTAAAAAGACTACTTTGGGAAATGTTAGTTCATACCTGTGCTTAAGTGATCTGCAGGCAATTCTTTATCCACCCACTCTTCAGCTGTGACAGACAGACACACACAAGTTAGCACAAGTCAACCCCAGAGAAAGTGCAGCACTACCCCTCCACTCCACAACCGGCAGGAACTTTACAGCTATTCTAAATATCTCCAGAGTGGGTTCAATGGCTCGTCATCATGTCTGCCAATCGCACCACCGTGCACAAAATTAAATCTGAAGGTGACTCTCAGGTTTTAAAGCACGCATTCAGCACAACCATGTTTACCTGCTCCTTCACATGGCAGAGAAAACAAGGCACAGGGCATCACTCTTACCCTGAGTAGATGCTTCCTCATTAGAAGACTCTCCTAGCTCCCCATCTGTGAAGATAAGAAGAGTCAGGGTACGGGAAATCACCAATGGCCTTGTCATTAGTTATCTTCACCCCGGCAAGCATCACAACTAGTTGTGGTCCAGGGGAGCAGCATCTCAGGCCAGGAGTCACCCCGAGCTGGAGTCATTTCCCAGGATGGTGCTCACTGGGCTCACCCTCCAGGTGAGCAGAGTTAGAGATTAACTTGGCAACAAAACATGAATAAACGTCTAGCTTTATGCACCTTTAAACTAGGACTACTTAAGAGGCTCTGTCTTAGCATGCAGACTCCCTAAATGTGGCTCCAGGCCTCAGAAAGTCAGCCCCACCCCTTTACCGCCTACCAACCTCCACCTCCTAACACCGTAACATGCCCCAGCTGACACCAGAGCGCAGCGGTTGTGGCCTCTGTCCCCTCCATCCCCTCCCACATCTATTCCTGCTGCTGCTCCCACTCGGCCTTGGCACTGCTCAAATGCCACATTTTCAGGGAGGCTTTCCTGTCCCCCCCCCCGCAGGGCCGGCTGGGTGCTCACGCTCCCTCCAGAACCCCCACCCCCAGGCACAGCACACACTGCGGCATGCCTGCTCCTGTCTCCCACCAAAAACAAGCATCATAAGGGCCGGATCCCTTGGGCTGGGAGGACTATTCTCTGAACCCTAGAATTCCAAGGTACATAATATGTTATGAAAGGGAACAGAGATGGACTTTCCTGTTACCCACAGTGGTCACCAGCTGCATGATCTCTGGCTGTCTAGTGATGTCATTAAGTCTGTGCCTCACGTTCCTCACCGGTTAAGTGGAGGTTAGAAGAAGACTGCCCCCACAACGTTATAAAATTAAATCATGGGCAGTGGTTGCGCCTGGCACTCTTTCAGCAAGCCTCCTGTGAGTGTTAGCTGTGATAGCAAACATTATTTTCCTGTGGTAATGGTAGCAATCATAAGATCCAAGAATTCTAAAGCAGACAACCTTCTATTTGGGGGAAGATCTAATATGCCAAGTACTTGGGCTCATATCTTAAAAGCTGAACAGCCTCCAGAAGGGTTATCCCACAAGTAAGATGAGATTGCCCATATGTGCAGGTTCCCGACAGTGCCCCTGGCCCAGCCACACTGCTGCCTGACCTCAGGCACCGGGCTGTGTCCGGCCCCAGGAATGCAAGAGAGAACCAGCTTTTAAAACACCGCATTAAGAGGCCTCCCTGGTGGCACAAGGAATTAAGTCTCAGCCACTGCAGCATGAGGTCGATCGCCAGCCAGAGAGCTGACCCACATGGCGCAGCAGACCTGTCCTGTCTTGCCCGCTGCGCCCCTCAGCAGTGTACTTCAGTCAATCTGCCTGTTCTGCTTCCCACTCTGTCTCTGGTGAATCCTCTCACACACACCCCCACACCTCTGGCCTATAACCCAGCTCTTGTATGCATAAATAAATAAATCTTTAAAAATAAACAAATAAATACAACATAGCAATAAGATGAAATGGCAAATAGAGACAAAAGTATTCAGAGCCCTGGACTCAGGATACTATAGATCCGAAGGTCTAGTCTATTCTGAAATACTGACCCAAGTCCCGCACCATACAGTCCCTTCAATCATGTCTGTCTGATAAAGGGTCATAAAATTCTAAATGATGCTATACGGCTGCACAGCTACATAGCTATTTCGTCCACATCCTACGTGCTTCTGTCTTGCTCTTTGCCTTGGGGGCAGAAGAAGGGAAGGTTACAGAATCCTAACTACTGGCCAGCTGTTCTCTAGCTCCCCCAGCTAATGCAGTACTCCCCAATTTATAAACCACAACTTCTCTTGAATACATGAGGCAGGTGACTCCAGAGTAGAAGACATACTGGATGGCCTACAAAGGAGCATCCCAGGGCGGCCGACCTGGTCATTTCACCTGTCATGGAGGTGGAGATAATAGGAGGGTGCCTCTCTTGCCTCCCCCTAATGTGGAGGACAACAGAGGTGACCAGGGAGGAAGTCAAGGCCACTGGGATGGAGCTGGATCCAAGGACAAGCATCCTCAGCCTACCCAAAGAAGGCCCCAGGGCACTTTCATTGCCAAGGAGCACACGGCTGATTCAGCCAAGCCCTGGGGCCAGGCGCTCCCTGCCCCACAAATGCCGTCTGATCCCAGGCTCCTACCCAAGGGTGACCTCCAGGACCCCAAACGCCTGCCACTGGGACAGCCTGCCCTGGCGAGGCCCTGGTGCTGACTCTGCACCCTGTCCCTATGGAGTTTACCCCATTATTCAACAAAGCCCTGATCCTCATACACCGCTTTCTAATTTCATTCTCTCTTCATCCAATATCTGGAGTCTGCACTTTGGATGGAAATTTTCAAGGATCAAATAATCCATGGAGCATGAAGCGTTTTGGGAGTAGAAGGGCTGGGACACATTTTTTCCGCATGGGCATCAGAAAATGACACCAACTCCCAGACAGAGACAGCAAGGTAATCACAGGTTCTTATCCGTACACAATATGATTCAAGGAGTTCACAATCATCTTCACAGGCTCCCCACAGGGGAACCGCAGAAAGAATCAGATTTAATGTGACGGACATGTGAGTGTAGGGATTACATTAAAGGATTACAGAGGCGCCTGCTTATGTCATGGTATGTGATCGTGGTCAGTGATCGTGGGCAGATCACAGTGTGAGAACGGGGGTTGGGGAGCCCTATACGAAAATAAATCGGTTAAAATATAAGCTTAATCACCCACGAAACTGTAGACACACCACATTTTATACTTAAAATCCGCCCTTAACTTGGTTTCATACTCAGGTGGTTCACAAATAGCCAGAATAGCAAGCCAGGAACTTGAAACCACAAAAGGTACATTTCAGCAGCAAAAGCACACACGACGATAATCTGAGCAGCGACGCTGCAGGCTCCGTCCCGCGGTCCTGCTTGTCCCCTTGGAGGACTGGACATGCAGCACCACACACGCAGTGCCAGCGTCAGACCCGTGCACCCCAAGTTTCCAAAACGCTTAGGAGTTTCTTAAAGTTTAATTCCATGTTGTACAGGAAAAGACAATGAATAAGTATGTTGTCACTTTAAAAATCCTAAAGGCTATCCTTCACCTTCTTTGCAACAATAAAAAAGGAAAATTCAGAGGAAGGATATACACACTCACTTGTTTTTTCTGGTTTTGGCGCCTCATTTTCTATAAAAAAAGAAAAAAGAGTCTAAATCAGATTCGTATGATCACTAAGGAGAAACAGGCAGGAGAGATGAAATGTTTGCCTTTCACCAATGGCAACCATTTCCTGTCTCTCTTCATCCCATCCTGTTATGCCACTTTGCTTGCCAACCAGAAATGATTTACTATGTAAGTACCTTTTCAGCACTCTACAAAACCATGCTGATATAATTCATGTCCTAGAGCAATATCAGAGATGAGCCCATTATTTTAAAATAAAAACAAAGGTCTGTGTGTTTAACTGGAATTCTACCATTGAAGAAACACTTCACTTACCAGATTCACTTTCAGAGCTGCTCTCAGAAGCACTGTCCTCTCCTGAACAAGCAACAAGTGAAAAGAAATCAAAATGCTGCACAAAAGAGCCCGTTCAGCTAACAGCTTCTTTCCATCAACTCTCACCAAGCCCACGACTTGCCTAACTGCCTAAAGGGGAGTCAATTCTTCTCTGGAAATGATGATAAACTTTGATCCCCTAAACGCGTGGGCTGCATAACCATGTTGAGGGCCGCCCCATCCTGCCCCTGTACCGGTGCATCCAGGAGATTCATGGACACGAGCTCATGGGCACAATAGGGCAGACTTCTGGGGTGCAGACGCCATTCCTCTGATGCACAGGACAAGCAACCACATTCTTCATCTACTCTGGAAAGAGTGGTCCCCAAGAACGGGCCCTCCCACATTACCCCAACTCAGCACCTCAGTCCGCTGCGATGAGGCTTCCACTCCACAGCCAGTTAGAAACCCCTCCCCCC
>PVIJ01019750.1:0-22739 GCA_004024925.1 Scalopus aquaticus | reverse complement strand
GCCAGGCCGGAGCACAGGTGTGGCACAGCTCCCGGCCCTGGCTGAGCAGGGCTGGCCTTGGGGCCTCTTCTGCACTGTCCCCTGCCCCCAGCCTCTGCTCTGTAGGGCTACCAGGCATGCTGGTCCTCCCTATCTTGGTTTCAGGGTGGCAATCCAGGGCCAGGGTCAGGCCTAAGACATTGGGGACAGGCGCACCCAGGGCACTTAGCACAGATGGCTCCCAGGGAAGCCTCCCGGCCAAGGCAGAGACACAGAACAGCAGGGACTTGTCAGTCTCGTCCAAGGTCAGCAGCTGTGAGTGCCTAGAACCAGGCCCGCACCTGGTGGGTGTCAGGACACCCGCCGTGATCGTGTTTCACACTCGGACACGCCAGTCTGAGTGTCTCGGTCCCGGCTGAACTGGCTGCAACCTGCCACATCTGTCTCCCATGTTGGGGGACGGTGCCCTCACTGTCCAGAGCACCCAGGGGGTCCCAGGTGTGGGCAGAGGGACCCACAGGCATACAACCTGGGATTGGGGAGTCCTCTGCAAAAGCCCAACCCAAGCCAGTCCACAAACTTGGGGGGCCCTCTAGATTCATGTTTGCTCACTGATTCCCATACCTCACACCACTAAGCACCCACTCTGTGCCAGGCACAGTGCAGGGCACAGGAGCTGCTCACAGAGTGAAGGCAGGACCAGAGCCCTGTTTGAAAGCAAAACAAAAACAACTGTAATGTCCAGCCAGGGTCACAGAGGAGGGACCTCTGTCTTGGGGAGTTCGGGAAGACTTCATGGAGGAGGGGGCATTGGAGCAAAGCCAGATGGACTTCCCCCAGGGAGAGAAGGGGCCAGGGCATGGCAGGGAGAGGCTTGGACAAAGTCTGGGCAAACGGTGTTTGTTTGGAGAAGCAAGTGGAATATGAGTGTGTGAGCGGAGGGAGGGGCAAGTCCAAGAGTCTCATTTGCTCCTTTGAAAAGTAAAGTTGGAACTAATACTCCACTGCGAATGCTCCCTAAAGTGCCCCTAACTTGGGGCCAGAGGGAGGCGATTTCACATGCAGACTCGGGCCCCATCCACAAATCACCCAACCCAGCAAGCCGGGTGGTGGGACCGTGCACAAGGTCCTGGCGATCACAGAGCCGTGGGTGGTGGGACTCGCCAGAGGCACTACGCGACTCTACTCGTGGCAGGTGACTTGAAAGCCCACGTCCTCGGGTGCAGGAGGGACCCCAAAACCCCCGGAAGCAGGACTGGGGTCTGGGGTCGGGGCCAGCCAGGCCCACTCCCCTGCTCTAGCCCCCCTCCGGTTGGGGGCTGGACGGAGAGGCAGCGCGCAGGAAGGGCGGACGGCGGCAAAGTCAGCGCGAGGCGCATCCATCTGCCCTGACAGCCAGCAATTACACCGCGTGATCGCCAGATTACTCCAAATGCATTTATTACAGGGGTTAGAAGCGGGGGACTTATTTACTGGCAAATCCATACTCATTACAAGACTCAGCCTAGCCTAGACTGAAAACAGCTCAACTGAAACAAATAATTACCAAAGTCCTTCCAGCGGGAGGCTCTCAGGTGGTTGGGGAGGAAGGGAGGACACGCCTGGCCCTTCCCTTGAAGAAAAGGGAGGAAGAAACCGGGCGGAGGATGCCGGCTTGGGAAGGGAGCGCACGCCCGCCCGGAGCAGTAGCGCGCATGCCCGCCGGGGTCATGAATATGCAAACGAGCGTGGGCGGGGCGGGCACGCCCACACGCGGGTGCGGGGCGAAGCCAGAGCCGTGGGAGGCGAGCCGGGCGGCGGGGCTCCAGACTTGGCCTTCACAAGTTCCGCGTTTTCCACGAGGGCTCAAGTTGTTGAATGAAAGGACTAGTGACCCCAAGTGTCACCCAGACAGACCTTGCCCCAGATCGTGCATGCTGGGAAACCACTCCCTGACCTCAGGCCGGGTGCAGCCTAGAGGCCCCCTCCCAGAGCTGGGTGTTCTCCTGCTGTCCCCTCTCAGGCGCACACGCAGTTCTGATCTCGTAGTCACGGAGCTGGCAGACCCTGGGCATCCCGTGGCAAAGGCTTGGGGGTGTGGGCAGCACAGACTGGGCTCCCTAGCCCTCAATGCCTTCCGCAGCCATTTAGGACCCTCCAGTTCCAGAAACAGAAGCCACCCCAGGGTTCCCTAGGACTGGCAGAGCGCACCTGGACTCCTACCCCATTTTACAGATGAGGAAACTGAGGCCCGAGAGGCACCGTGGCCAGGCCTGTGCGGGGAGTTCCGCTACCCCACGCTTTCGGGCCTCCCAGCAGCCGGCGCAATCGATGCCCGCGCAGGAGCTGTCAGACGGTTGAAATGTGGGCTCGGCCTCTCTGCCCGCTGGGCAGATGCTGGCACCGCCGCCCGTGCCTTAAATATTCATTCACTTGACAGAACACTAATTAAACAAAGTAAGGTGCATTATTACTTGATTAAATTTTTTATTGGCAGCTTAATTGGTCTGTTAGTTGCCCCATAGGGAGTTGTTCGCCCGCTCCCCCCTGCCGTGAAGGAGGGGGACCCTAGTCATCCATGCGCCGCCCCAGCTGCCCTTCCCTGCCCGCTGAGCCACCGGGGCGCACCGCCCTCCCAACCACCTCCAGCCGGGCAAGGTCTAGTGGCAGCGAGCGTGTCCCTCCCATATGGAGTCAGAGTGGGGCGTAGGAACCAATCAATGCAGAGGGTGGGGATCTTGAGGTCAAGGTTGCCTGGGCTCCACCTCCAAATGAGCCTATTAGGCACTTTGGAAAAGGGAACAGACCCAGATTTTGGAGGGGAAGTGGAGAGTGGCTGGCTGAACTAGCCCTCTCGGGGCCTGGGCCTCAGTTACCCTGTCCACCCAGGCCTGGCCCTATAGACCAGGCAGTCTACTGGCTGCACCCAGCCTCGTGCCACCAAATTCTGGGGGTGCCTTGCACACAGGGATGGCCTGGGGTTCCCAGCCCTTACGTCCTGCCAAACAAGAGCGTTCCCTCTCAGAGCAGGTGAATTCTGTCCAGCTCCCACCTTGGGGGCATGCCCTGCTCCCATCACCCCTACAGGTGGACCCTCAGGACAGGTGCACGACCTCCACCCTTGGTGGAAGTGGAACCTGGAGCCCCCTTCACAGCCACACCTCTCCCCTGCCCTCCCGCCTCCCATTAGATGGCAGAATCTAGAGCCAACCTTACCCCAAGTCTGTCCTCTGGGGGGCCACGGCAGAGGGAAAGGGCCAGGGGCTGTTCGGTCATATGTGAGCCTCAGTTTCCCCTGGTGCAAAATGCAAAATGTCTGTCCTCGTGGCATGAGTGGGACTCGCTGTGGCCCCACGCCCCCAGCCCTCACACCCATGCTTCCAGGGCACTGCCTCCCTCCCCCCAGTTTTTGGATGACATAGCAGGTCCTAAGGGGCTCAGTGACTTGTCCAGGGTCTCACATGGGGGCCTGGGTGTGAGGGGTCCGAAGCACAGACGGGCAGAGGGCCCAAGGCCAGGAAAGTTGCTCCGCGGGCTAGTTCAGCACACGGTGAACCCCTTCTGCGTTGGGAACAGAAGGAAAGCGGGGCCTGCCCTGGGTGGCCTGGGTCTGTGTGTCCCCCTGCCTCCCTCGTGCCCAGCGAACCCCCACCCGTCGCTGCTCCTGCACACCCCGCGGCTGCCCTCTCTACACCCTCCTGCTCCCGGAGAGGACCCAGGTCCAGCCAACGACAGGGGTGTCTGGCGGGCCCAGAGCCGCACTGGCAAGCCGGAGGCGAGGTAATTGGCATCGCCAGCCGTGGGAGCAGGAAATGAGCGGCGGCAGCGGCGTGGAGCGGGAAGCTGTTTAGTGTCATCGGCCTTATCTGGGAACAGGCTGCCCAATTACAGGGCCGTGCCCGCTGCCCCCGGCAGCTGCCGGCTCCGCCGCTGCCCCCTCCCAGTGTCCTCATAGCATCTCCAGGCCTGCGGCCTCTGCTGCCCTTCAGAAGCACCACCAGCCCAGAGAGGCCTGTGCGACGCTTCCCTCCCCAGGTGTGCAGCTGCAGGAACCCCCGGCCAGGCCTGGGACACCAGCTGCCACGTCCACCGCCAGCCTCCCTGCCCAGGCCCAAGCCCTGCCCTGGGCTGCCTCTCCTCGCCGAAGTGTCCCTTCGGGCGGGGCCTGAGATGGGCATTGAGGGCCACGGTCGAGCTGGCAGCAATCCCCGCCTGTCCCAGCCCAGGGCTCCCTCTGGGCACGAGGCCCAGGTCACCCTGCTCAGTGCCCGCCCCCTCCCTCTGCCAGCCACCAAACGAGAAGATTAATAATTCTGTGGGTGGCCGGCGCTCAGCACACAGCGCCGCAGGGACAGCGGGCGGGGGTCATAGATTAGGGAAATATGACTATAATGGGCTTGCAATTGTGCAGAATGCGGCCATAATTAGCAGACGACACTATGGATCCCACATCGGGGCGGGGACGCTGTCCCAGCGGGCCGGGCCACCCTTCCGGCCGGGTGTGAAGGCAACTGGGGGTGGACCCGCCTGAGCGCAGAGCCGTGCCTGTTTCTACACCTGTAGGCGGGGTGCTGCTGCCTGCTTCCTGCTAGAGCTCCAGCATGGGGATTCATCAGACACCCCTTCCTGGACAGACCCCCTCGGAAAGACAGAGGGGGACCCTGCATAGGGACTCTACTCTGCAGCCCCATTCCTGACACCCTCCAAGGTGGCCCAAGGGGTGCTGGGTGGGGCTACCACCCCCATGCGTCTTCTGGGGCCCACAGAACCACATGAGAGCCCCCTTCCTGTTAGAAGACACCCCCGCCCCGGCAGCAGGCAGAGGAGAGCGCCCCTGGAGTCAGGCCCTGCTGGCAGCCCCTGCGCCTCGGCCGTCTCCGGGACCGGGACGCCGGCTTGGCCCGGGAGCGCTGGCCGGTCTCCACGGCAGACTTCTTGCTGGCCGGACCTCCCCAAAGGCCGGGATGCTCTGAGTGGCTCCGCTCTGTCTTCGTAGCTGGCACAGAGCCTGGCACTCTCCCCCAGGGCTCTGAGGCCCCCTGAGCAGGGGAAACTGCATACTGAGCAATGCAGGGGTCCCACCACCCCACCCAGCCTGAGCACGGCCCCCGCTCTCCATCCAGGGGCTGGGATGGGCACACTCTTCCCCGAGATCCTGGCCCTGGGCGCTGGCTGAGGCCCAGAGGGGTACAGGGGACACCCAGGCCCACCAGGCACCAAAGAGCCAGAGGACACTGAAACTCTGTCAGTGACGACCCCTGTCGGGGGGGCAGGGGAGCATTTCTGGGGAGAGTGGCTGGAGCAGAGGCCAAAAGGGAGGCCAGGGCAAGCTCTGTTCCGGGCAGGGCGGCTGGGCAGAAGGAGGGGGCTGACCTTGCGGCAGTAAGCCTGGCGGGGGCAGAGAGACACCCTCTATATGATAGACTGAGGGGTCCCCAGGGGGTGGGGCGGGCCTCTTAGCAGACCTCTGACTTCAGCTCCGTGCTCACACCACCCCCAAATCTTGGCGCCCCAGGACTGGCCTAACACCCCCACCACGGGATTTTCACTGCCCCCAGTGAGTGGTTCACATGGGCGAGCCCCCGGGGGCCCCCTGCACCAACCTTGGCTCACCCCTTCATCGCAGCCACCCCGCCCGCTGCCCGACCCAGGGCCTGCGGTGCACCTGGGTGGGCAGGGCTGGCGCTGCCCGCAGCTGTCACAGATGAAGACCTGGGCCCCCGCTGCTCTCTGCTCTCTCCTCTGTCTGCTACTCCCCTTCCCGCCACCCTCCCTGCAGACAGCTTCCTCGGGCTGTGGGTGCCAACTTCCCCTGGGAGGGGCGATGTCCCATCTGGCAGGAGGCAGAGCCTGGGGGAGGGGGACCGGAGGGGAAGGGTGGGGTGGGGGTGGCTGCCCCGGGCTGGGGGTCTGGGCCCCTTTGGCCTCTCCTGGGCGTCCCCTGCCACAGCTCTTCTGGCCAAGCCAAACAGGCAACAGCACCCAGGCCTGGAGGCCCAGAAGACTGAGGGCGAGCAGATCCCCAGATCCCCGGCTGCGTAGTGGGGGTTCAGAGTAGATTCCCGAGCTCCCCTTCCTCTTCCTCCCTCTCTGCACCCTCCTCCCAACCCTCGGCCACAAGGACACCTGTGCCCCCACTCTGTGGCGGGGAGACAGAGCCCAGAGGACAGATCACAGGCCCGGCCCTTCCCAAGGCCAAGCCCCTGCCCCTTGCATCAGCGGGAACCAGCGCAGCCTCTGTGCCCCCCTGCCATGCCCTGCCCTCCAGCGGCCCCACAGCTTGGGGCACAACTGTGCCCAGAGGGAGGCCCGCCAGTGCCCCAAGTACGGAGGGGACGCTGAGGCAGCACGGAGGAGCAGGACCCTGGCCTCGGCCTCCTGCCCATCAGCCATCCCCGCACAGGCATTTAGTGCCCGGCCGGGGAGCAGGGAAGAGCGGAGGCTCCTGTCTCCGCGGGGGGCGGGGGGACGGGCAGTGGGCAGTTGCCTGCCCGACCGATGCCCATGGAGAATGTCAGGTGGTGCTGGAAGGGACACAGGTGAGGTGCACCCAGCTCCTCCCAGGCCCTGAGCAGGGAAGAACCACGTAGGAGGGAGACAGGCAGAGCAGCCCACCCCCACCCCAGCTCCCACACCCCCACCCCGCCCGTGGGAAGCGCTGGGCCCCTGTGGTTTCTGCTAATGAAGGGCGCCTCCACCCTCCCAGGAGCGGGCTGCTTCCAGCTGGTATTTAAAGAGGTGTCTTTGAGTGTGATGGTGGCGTTTCGTTCGGTTTTGTTCCCGGTTGCTGTCTCCCTCCCACCCCCAGTGTCCCTCTCAAGGTAAATCAGACACAAAGCTACTGGCTGCCCCTCCCCCCACTCTGGTAGAAGCCGGCTCCGTGCCAGGCCCTGTGCTGGGCACCATGGATGTGGGGGAAGACCAGGTCTTGGTGCTCTCTAGTAAAAGTATGAGAGGGTCAACCCTGGGCTGGGTTGGGAAAAGCAGGGAGTGCTTCCTGGAGGAGGTGGTGTCCACATAGAAAAGGTAGAGGGAGCTAGACTATAGCAGGTGGGAAAAGGTAGGTTTGGGGGTTGTTTTTAACAGAAGACACTAGACTGTTCTGAAAAGCTGACTAGGACATCAGTGAGAACCGTGGAAGGCAGGAACAGATGGGGGAGGGGTAGATACCAGGAGCAGGGGGTGTGGCAGGGAGATGAAAGGATTTGGCAGTACTCAGTACTAGCCCATTTGAAAGATGAGGAAACTGGGCCTTGCTGGTGGCGCAACGGGTTAAGTCTCAGCACTATGAAGCTGTCCACAGCCACCGCAGCACGTGTTCGATCCCCAGCCAGGGAGCTTCCCACAGGGCGCAGCAGACCTCTCCTGTCTCCCCGCTGCGCCCCTCAGCAGTGTGTTTCAGTAGATCCACCTATTCTGCTCCCCACTGTGTCTCTGGGGAATCCTCTCACACCCCCACACCTCTGGCCTATAACCCAGTTCTTGTATGCATAAATAAAATAAATCTTTGGGGGGAAAAAAACAGATGAGGAAACTGAGGCCCAGGAAGGACGCGCAGCTTGCCGTGGAGCGTAGACCAGCTGGGGCCCTGGCTGGGGCCAGCCTGCCCTCGAGAAGGGCCCAAGGGCACTTTCAGGGGGCCCAGGGCCCCCTGTGTGGATCCTGTGCCTTCGCTTAAAGGCGGCATGTTTCCAGCATGCCCAGCTCTGCCCAGCTCTGCCCGGCTCTGCCCGGCTCTGCCCGCTGCTCCAGCTCCAGGAGCCGCCTCAGTCCCCGCCAACCCCTCCCCTGTCTAGCCCCAGTCTCACTGCAGGGCTGAGCCCCTGTCTCCTCCAGCCTGCCCTTTGGCCCCGGGGGCCAAGAGGTGGGGGTCTCTCCCTGTGGCTCCTCTCTGGGCTGGGTCTGGCCCCCTGGCCCCCCCTAGTACCTGCTCCGCTCCCCTGCCTGTTGGGAGAACCCTGGGCCATTCACAGATGGGGCACCCCTGGGTGGAGCGCTCAGCACACAGGAAGTGCTGGGCGAGGAAGGGGCCTGGGGGCATGGCAGTGTGGGCAGCTCCCCCGGCCTGGGCAGGTCCTTCCCCCTCCAAGTCTCTCTCCTCATCGTCCCTGATCATACTTCTAGAGCCAAGGGCTCTGCAGAGCCAAGGACCCCCAGGTTCTGTCAGCAGGAGCAGCCAGAGAGGGGAGGGCAGAAGGGGGGCAGGGATTCCAGATCCCCGAGCACCCTCTCGCAGGCATTCACACTCGCTGGCCCCACTGGGCAAACATCCCTGTGGGCACCCAGGATAGGGCCCTGGTGCCCACACAGCCCCGCTTCCGCTGTGGATCTTTGCTGAGGCCTCTGAGGCCAGAGGTGTCCCTGCAGCCTCAGGCCAGCCCTGCCGCCACCTGACCCAGCCACCTGATCTGGGGGCCCCCCTGGATCAGCCCACCTGACCTCAGCCCCCCAGAACTGTTTCCCCGGCCTGGGGAGGGGGCTGAGGCCAGGCTCAGCAGCCACCTCCAAATCCCAACCTGCAGGAAACCAAGGGCTGCGACAGAGCCGGCCTGGTTAATCTGCTTCATTAAAGGCACTAATTAATTGGCTTAATTAAAAGGGTAACCTGGAAGCAGCAGAACTACCTCCTAACGAGGTACAGGGCTATGCTGAGCAGTCCCGGAGCTGAATCAGGGAGCCTCCCTGCCCCCAAACATGCCCACCCCAGGGCCTGAGCCCCAGCCCTCGGCTTCTGGCACACACCCCCTCCCCACCGCCTTTACACTGGCTGGTAACTGCCCTCTCCCCTGCCCCACCACCCCCAGTCAATCAGCACGCCGGCTGGCAGGAACAGCAGTCGGAAGTCCCCCATCCACACACACCGCTTGGCTGCTGTTAAAAGCCCGGAATGTAAGCTGCTGTAATTAGACGGCGCACAGCCAGGCTGCTGCCCATCAAGGTGAACAGGCCAACGGGCAGAGCTGGCCCAGGAGGGAGGCCTCGCTGACCACAGGCACCTGTCCTGCAGGGAGCTGGGGGGCTGTAGTAGCAGCATCACTGTACTGGCAAGGAGCCTCTGGGCCACCCCCATCCAAGCTCACAAAATGGGAGTCAAGAGGACCAGGTTTGACTCCCAGCTCCCCCTCCAGAGGCTGGGCAGCTTTGCCTCTCAGTCGCATTCCCCACCCTTCATGGGGAAGCCTCAGAACAGCTGCCAACAGCTTCCCTCCCAGGCTCAGCAGGAGGAAGTGCGGGGATTGATTAGCCATGTCTGCCCTGGCTGTGGGTCAGGAGTGGAGGCCTGTGTGCTGCCCTGAACCCCAAAACCTGCAGCCCCCTGAAGAGGCTACGAGTCCCACAGCCAGAGGAGAACAGTGTTCACAACTCGCATCTTTCTAAGGTCTCACAGCTCAAAAGGTTTTCTCCCCCAGACAATATCCACCTGAACGTCCCACCACCGTTCAAGCCATCCCGGCCCTGTGGGCACTTAGCCACTGGAGGGAGGAGAGTGGGGCATCCTCCAAGGAGGAGTAGAATGGGGGTCGCCTCCATGATCCCAAGAAGTCCAGTTGGGCTCTGGTGTCCTTGGGCGGAAGCAGAGGCCATGGACGCTCTGTCCATCTGTTCAGGGTAGGAGGTTGCCCAGCCCAGTTCACCGGATGGATGAGGCCCCGTGGTGGCAGCCCGGGGCACACGCAGCCCCCAGCGCCTGCGCCTCCTCTCCCACACTGAAACTGCAGTGGCGGCTGTCACGCCCGGACAGATTTAGTCTCCGCACAAGCAGCTGTTAGCCTGCGCGGCGACAGCTCTGCCGCCCACCCGGGAGCCGCGCGGCTCCAGAGAGGGTGCCCCCGCCCTGTAATGATGCCTCTGTCAGTGCCAGGCCCTGGGAGGGGGGCTGCGCGCCGCTGCCACCAGGACCGAGTCGGGCCAAGCACAGTCCCGGCCGACCCCAGCTCCTCCCTGGCTCCCAGGCCCGGGGTGCCCCCGCCTCCCACTTGCACACCCTGAGGGCTGTCGAGGCTAGGGTCTGCCCGAGCCGCTCCACCCCGAGGGACCAGCCCTTCCCTCCCTGGACGGGGCACCCACGTGGCCACGGCTCCTGTCCAGTGTCCCATCTCCGCTTCCCCGGCCCCAACCACAGATGAAGGCGCCCAGGCTAGAGAAGTGATTAAGTGAATGGCCAGAGACCCTCGACCCTCGACCTCAGGTAGTGGGAACCCTTGGGCTGGACCCCTGGAATGCGTGGGGGGGCATCATCAAGCTGGGCAAGAGGGACCCCGGAGTGGGGCTGAGGGGCCAGGCCGCCTGCAACAAGAAGGCATGGAGGGCAGACAAGAGCAAGCGGGGTGTTGGGGGCCCAGCGCCGACCGCAGGCTCACTAATCCCCCAGGAGCCGCAGCCTGATGGGGACCCAGCCTGTAGCCCGTGACCCCTCAGCACGCTGAGCCACAGCTCTGCCCTCACCCCCGCACCCCAGTGGATGCAGGGGCTGAGCCCAGGAGGGCACGGGCTCACTGCTGGCGGGTGGCACGACCAGTGGCGGTCGCCCTCCCCGGCTGGCAGTCCCGTGAGGGGCTGTCCTCCCAGTGGATGGGGGCTGGAGCACAGAAGGGCTACAGCAGGGAGGCCACGCGGCCAGGAAGGCAGAATGGGGACCCAGCCCTGGCGGTGGGGGCCGCCCTGACACAGATGCCGCGCCCGGCCCCGGCCCTGGCCCGCTGCCCGGCCAACGCATTTCCAGAGGCCGGTAGGGAGAGCACTGGACTCAGAGTCCGGCCCTGGGGCTGAGCCCCCCCCGCCCCCGTCGCTGCTGTGAGTCTGTGGGGAGTGTCTCAGGTCCCTCCCGTGGGAAACGGGGTGACCAGCCAGACTGGGGTCTGCCCCAGGGAGGGCTGAGCAGGGCTCGGGAGCCCAGCACCTGGCTTCCGTGCAGGCGTCACGTGCGCCCTGCCAGGGGCCCAAGACCCGCTTTCCTGTCCTCAGGAGAGAGCCCAAGGAAAAGCAGATGATCACCCTCATCATCTCACCAGGCCGCTCGGTATGAATATTAACAGCGTTAATTATTTATAATCCAGCATCCAGCCCTGGGCGGCCGCAAGCAATCCCGGCGAGGCGCTGAGGGAGGCACAGCCTCCTCCCCAGGGCGCTTGAGACACGTTCAAGGGCAGCGATGGGCAAGGGGTGGGGGCAGGGCAGGGTGCGGCCGCCCAGCCCCCGCAGTAGGAGGGTCTGCAGACAGGATCCACCCCAGGAAGGGCTGCACAGGCCGGACACCCATTTCACAGATGGGGAAACTGATCCCGTGCAGCGGTCACTGAGCTCGTGGAGGCCCCTTCCGAGCGCCCTTTCCTCCCTCAGCAGGCACCTCCGACCTGACTCAGAGGTCAGGGGCCTGCAGGGGCTGGGGGCTGGGAGACCAGCGAGCTAGGAGGTCGGGCAGGGTCGGGGATGGGACGGGGCAGTGAGGAGGCCGCTGCACCCCCACCCCGTCATCTCTCCGGTCCTCGGTCCCCTTGCCTCTGAATTGGGGTGACAGGGCCTCCCTCCTACAGGCCGGCAGAGAGGGCCCTGCGAGTGGGCGGGGCTCCTTGGGAGCTGGACTGGGCTTTGCTTCTGCGCATTGTGGTGGCTACTCGGGGCTCCGCAGTGGACGCTGAGTGGAACCAAGTGCGCCCCTTTGTGTTCTGGGGTGTGGGGCAAGTGACCCCTCAAACCTCTGTTTTCTCATCTCTAAAATGGGGTCGGTAACTGCCTACAACCCAGAGGGCTAGAGGGCTGATTTGAGAACCAGCGAGAAAACACACACAAATGCCCATCAGTAGACACAGGGAAAATTCCAGAAAGGCGGCAGCCCTTGCTGTGTTTAACCCTCCAGCTTCCACCCCCCTCCCAAGCTCCAGTCAGGCTGGGGCAGCCCCCAGAGGTGGCCAGAGGTGTCCTGGCCACGCTCACCACCCCGGCTCTAGACCAGTGCAGGTCCAGGGCGCCCCCCGCCCCCGAGCCCCAGCCAGCCGCAGACAAGAGCCTCTGTCCTGCTGACCCAGGTCAGGGCAGGGGCAGCGCTGGCACAGAAGCTGGGCTCTGCGCCTCCGGAGGGGCAGCTGCCCGCGGGGAGCCCTGCTGCCACAATGAGGCCTTTGAGGGGCTGCCGGCGGGAGCCCAGCTCTCCTCGGAGGCCCCCGGCTCTCACAAGCCCCGTCTGTCTGTGAGGCCACCAGGCCAGGACGGCAGCTGCGTGGGGGCAGGGCCCGTGCCAACCCCGCTCCGGGGCGCCGCCCGCAGGCTGCAGGCCTGAGTGCCCGGCGGGCCCAGGTGGGCCAGCGTCCCTGCTCTGAGGCCGCGGAGCCCAGGAAGCTTCCCTGCCCGCAGCCAGGGCTCTGGGGGGCTGCTGTAGGGCTGGGTCCTGCCTCGCTGCTCCCCTCGCTCTTAGCCTCAGTTTCCTCATCTACAAAACGTAGCTCCCTTCCTGGGCAACGTGAGAATCGAATGAGACCTGCATTTAATGCCCCACTCAGTGCCAGCTGGCAGCCAGGTTCAGAGAACGCCAGCCTGGTCTCTGTGCCGCCCCCGCCCCCACCCAGGGCCTGGCTTCGTCCCCAGCTAGGCCTCAGAGCGCCAGTTTCTCTTGAAATGGGCTACTGCTGCCCACGCCCAGGCGGCTGTTAAGAGAGGACTTGGGGCTCGGATGAGCCAGTGAGTCCCAGTTCAGCTCCTCGGCTAAGCTGCACCTCGCTGGGGCCTGGGGAGAAACAGGAGAAATAGGGTCTCCCTGGTGACGCAAGGGGTTAAGTCTCAGCCTACGACACTATTGGCAGCCACTGCAGCACGAGTTTGATCCCCGGCCAGGGAGCTTCCCACATGGCCCAGCAGGCCTCTCCTGTCTCCCTTCTGTTCCCTTTTGCAATGTATTTCAGCAGATCTACCTGTTACGCTCCCCACTCTTGTCTCTGGTGAATCCTCTCACCCCCCACATCTCTGGCCTACACCCCAGTTCTTGTATGCATAAGTAAATAAATCTTTTTTAAAAAGGAGAAATAAAGGTGGGTGGAGGTGGGGCAGAGGCTAGAGGGATGGGAAGCAGGAGGGGCTGGTCCCTCTAGTCAGTCAGGGAGGGCTTCACGTAGGAGGCAGCATCACCCGGCATGGGGAATGAGGGTGGACTTCTAGACACAGGAACAGCACAATTGAAAGCTCAGAGGCCTCAGCTGTGTGGGACAGGGGCTGGAGGCGAGGCTGGTGGGCCAGGCAGGGCTGGGGTGGTCTGAAATGCCAAGCCAAGGGTTTTGGTGGAGTTTTCAGGAAATAGGGAGCCACTGGTGATCTCAGAGCCCACGAGTGAGTAGATTAAATGTCTGGCAGTGTGTGCTAGAGCGGTGGGATGGGGAGACGTGCATGTGGCACCCAGTTTTTTTTTTGCAATTTAGGGAGCTCCCAGACCGGAGAATGTGTCAGGGGTCTGGGCCAAGCAAAGCCATCCGGGGCCTCAGGAGGTCCCTGTCCTAAGCCACATCGGGTGTAGCAGTGCTCCCTCCCGCCCTGGGCAGCCTCCGCTGGGCACAGGAGACCTCCAGAATGAGCTGGGCTCCAGGGCGCGCTGCCCTTCTCTGCAGGGGAGACACTCTCTGAGCCGCTACCTCAGCTATAAAGGGGGTGACGCCCCAGTGCCGTTGTGACCTTAAGTTCCACACTTGGAAGTGTCTGCAGGAAGGAACCCCATTCCCTCTTCCAGGCCTTCCTCACCTGGGAAGAGGGGTGCTGGAGCCCCAAGGAGAGCCTCCACAGGAAGAGAGGTTGGAGTTCAAATCCCACCTTGCCACCTAAAAGCAGTGTGACCGCCATGCTCTGTGCCTCAGTTTCCCCATGTGTCAAAAGTAAATCACAGCATTCCCCCCAGCAGAGGAGCTCTGGGCAGCAGTGAGACCCTGGGGACCACTCAGAACGTGGGGTTCTGGGCTGTGTGGCTGGGGTGCCGCTCTCCCTGCGGTTCGCTCTGAATCCTTCCTGTCTTCTGGTTCTCTGGCATCCAGAGGTGCAGGGACTTACAGGGCCACACATCTGGTGGATATGGGGTCCCCCAGTCACCCTCATAACTGGCTCCCCACCCCCACCCCAGAGATCCCACTGTGCACCCTTGGGACAGGGTGGGGTTGCCCCCACCCGTCAGAGCATGAGGCAATAGGCTGCTCCCGTCCCCCCACGGTCCACCCCCAACACTGGGCTGGAGGAGACCCCAGGAGTCCCCTCAGGTGCACATGTGGCCTGGGGCCCTGCAGTACCAGGCCGGCCGCACTGAAGTCCCCCTCGCCGGCAGAGCCCCCATCATGCCGCCTGCTCCTCTCCAGCTCCGGCCACCCCAGCCACGCACCCCCGGGCCCCCACCTCCTGATGGGGGAGGGTCGTGTGCCCCACTCTGCTGCCCCCCACGTGGCCAGGCTGCAGAAAGCAGCTGAGTAAATAATGACATTTCCTCTTCACCCCCTTTCCCTTCCACAAATAAATTATCAACATGCCCAGGTCCCGGCGGAGCAGAGCACATCGCAGGGAACAATGAAAAAGCTTTTAATAGGATTCCAGGAGCTGCAGCCACTGCTCACGGGCCCTAATGGAGATTGCTCCGTGACCGAAGGCCCCGCGCCCTCCTGGGCCCGGCGCGGCTGCCCAGCTTTTCCTGGCGGTGCGGGCAGCCAGGCCCGGCGAGGCCACTCTGACGTCGTGGGGCCAGCCTCGGGCTGGAGGAGCTGGCCGCCGGCCGCCCCGACACTCCCCCTGGTCTCAGCTGTGGTCCCCCGGCTCTCCCTGCGGGGCTCAGCTGGCACCTGGGCCGGGGCCCTTCCTGAACCCTCCCCACGTGTGCTGGGTGACGTGACTCATCTCCTGCGTTAGCAAGGCCGGGGCCGCGGTGCACAGTGGGGCCTCAGCACACAGTGGGGCCTCTGGAAAAGCCTGTGCCGTCCTGGTGGTGGCGGGAGGAGCCCCTCGGAGAGGGAGGCTGAGAGCAGCGAGACAGGGCAGGACCCCGGCCCAGAGGGCACAGTCGGGGGGGCATGTGAGGGATCAGAGCTCGGGGGGGTGGAGGCACGGGGTTGCCGCCGGCCCCTGAGGCTTGTTGGGGGATCGGCCAGTCACCCCGAGGGGCACTCTGTGGGCTGCTCTGCCGTCTCCTGGGCTCCCTGTGTGGTGTGTGTCCAGGGGAGGGGATAAGAGGCCGTGTCCAGGCCCTGTGACCTTGGCCTCGGCGCCGTGGCCGTCTGAGCCTCAGTTTCTCCTTCTGTAAAGTGGGCTCTTGTGAAGCCTCAGGAGATTGCGCACGGCAGAGGCTTAGTGTGGCCCCGTGACCCGCGGCGTGTGCAGCCAGCACTCAAGCCGGGCAGCTGTGATGGCCTCTCTGCTGCCCGCCGGGAGGGCTGAGCCCTGGCGCCCGCGCCCTGGCGCCACCAAGGCCTGGCACACAGGAGGCGCTCCGTAAAGACCCAGGGCCACCCTGGGGCCCACCACGAGCCCCTCGATTGCCCTCTTGTTCCACAACTTGGCCCCAGACTCTCTGGCTCCTGCCACCCCAAACCCTTTGTGCTTCCTGGAGCCCCCAAGGTCTCCTCTCTCTCCAAGCCCCCCAAGTCACCCGCGCTCCCTCCTGCACCTTATCGCAACCGAGTGGTCTGGGACCTCTCCCCTCCCCATCTCCCCACCTACAACGGGGGTCAGGGGAGGCTCTCGGGGACCAGTGAGGAGCTCAGTAATGGCCCCCAAGCCTGTCAGCCAGGAGGGGTGGGTGCCCCTGCGCTCCGGGGGCCCCAGGGCAGGGGTGCACCCAGCTCTGCGTCTGGTTCGCGTGGAGCCTTTCTGTGGCAGGTCACATCTCGCCTTGCACCGCGGGGTCCACGGGACAATCCATCTTGAGTGAGGGGGAGACCCAGAGAGGGGAGCAGGTACGGGGTTCACCCAGCTGACGCAGAAGGTGCGGATTCCACCGCTGCCTGTCTCAGGAGCCCGACTACTGGAGGGGACTCCTCACTCCCGCGGGGCCTGCCAGCCCGTCTCTGCTCTGCCTCGCCGTGGCCAGGAGAACCCCAGGCGGAGCCCGCCAGGCAAAGCTGCTCCCCTGGAAGCGGGGGCCCAAGTCTAGGGGGGGCTCTGGGCTCAGGCGCCCACACCATGTTGCTGCCGGCCCTTCAGGGCCTGTGGGTCAACCCCTTTACCAGTACTGGAGAAACGGAGGCACAGAGCGTCCTGTTGTGAATGGGGGTTAAGGGGGCGTGTGTGGTCTGTCTGTGTGTCTCCAGGGGCAGTCTCCAGGCAGTGCAGCCTCAGCGAGGAGGGGACAGGCCTCGAGACCCCTCACCCTCTCTAGGATGCCTCCGCGGTTCACTGCCGCACGGGCCAGCCCCCCCTCCCCGCTCCCCTCTGCCGACACCCCTGGGGTCAGAGCTTCCCAGGAAAATGCGTGTGCAGCAGAGGGCACTGCCAGGTAGGGGCAGCCAGGACCGGAGGGGGTTTAGAGAGGCCGCCCTCCAGCTCTCAGCAGCGGCGTCCTGGGGCTGGGGCTGGGATGCGGGGTTCATTCCCCCTGGCAGTGGGGAGGGCAGGTTGGATCCAGACGAGAGGGTGTGGGAGAGGTGCGGGCGCTGTGCACTCTGCCCCGTGCCCCCTTGGGCCTGGAGCCAAGCCGGGGAGCAAGGGTGACTGGCTGTGGCCACCAGGCCCGGCGCTTCTCTCAGGGGACCCTCCACTCAGGCAGCCCCGCTCAGTCCAGGAGCCGCTGGCCCTGGGCCCACCTTGGCCCCCATCAGCTTCAGGGCCTCAGCAAGGCCCAGGTCCTGGCCTGCGACCAGCCAGGCTCCCAGACCCAGGGCCTGAGCCGATTCCCTGAGCCGGAGCCCCTCGGGCCTGCCCCCCGGGGAGTAGGCTTCAAACCAAGGTCTCCAGCAGGCCGCTTCCAGCAGGGCTGAGGGAACTGGGTCCGCGTTGACCGGGACCCAGGGCGGGGAGCGTCTCTTGACACAGTCCGGTCACTTCACCCCCAGAGTCCAGCGGCAGGCTGGACCCCCTAAGGCCACCCCCACCGGCTCCCGAGGCGGCTGTTCATCATTTATGCACCCCTTCATTCACCCCGGAGCCCTAGGACATAGCAGATCCCCCATCAGGCCCTGGGGTGCACTATGGATAAGACAGTCACAATCCTGCCCTCAGCCGTCCCTTCCCCGCCCCCGTGCCCAGCCCAATACCACTCAGGTCCAGCCAGGGGGCCCCCCAAAGGCGGCCCTGGCTCCCACGGCCCCCCGAAGGCTGGGGTCTCCTCCCCTCCCTCTGAAGGCCAACTCCACCAGGCTGCGCTGACAGAGCACCCCAGGAGCAGCCCACCCTGGTGCCAGCACCCTTGTTTGAGGACATCTTCCCAGGCACCCCGCGTCTGGAGGGCGAGGGGCGGGGGCTGCCCGCGAGAGCCATCCGCGCGTGGACGGACGCCGTCTCCTCTCCCCGCCAGTCCCACTCCTCGCTTTCTCTCTCTCTTTTTTTACAGTTTGCTAAATCTGTTGTAATCTGGTGCCAACGATTAATTCAGGCAGAAGGAGGGCAAAGGGAGCAGAAAAATGCTGCCACAGAGCCCTTCTGGGGAGCAGTGGAGGCAGAACAGCAGGGCGAGCGCTCGCGACCCCAGCTTTAATCTCCCCATTTTAATTAAGCACAAAGCCAGCCCCGAAACAGCCCCGCTTGGCTCCCTGCCAGGCGGCTGAGCACAGCCTGGCTCCCGGCCTGCCGGATGCCTGGGTCCCGCACTCTGCTGGGAGGCAGTGTCCCCTAGTGGTTAGTGAGCCCCAAACAGCGGCCCCACACCGGCCTTCAGTCCTCCTGCCCCAGTCCCTCTGCCCGTGCCCCTCTCCTACTTGGGGGGACATTCAGAGCCTGGGGGGTTCTGAGGGAGTCCCTTCACCACAGCAGCTCGCAGTCTACACCCCGCCACGGCTCCCTTCACAGACAAGCCGCATGTTCCGACCCAGGCACTGGGCCCAGGAGGCCGGAGGCCCTCAGCAGGCCCAGCCGCCCTGAGGCACGGGGTGGGGGGAGACAGGCCCGTCAGTTGGGGGGCGTAGCTGATGTGTCCAGCACCACCCCCACCTGGAGGGCAAGACTTCGGGCTGCCGGTTCCCCCTTTTACCTTCAGAGCCCAGCACCACTCGGGCCCAGCCCTCGCTGGTGAATGAGAGCGAGTGGATGAACGAGCAAAGCGGGGGCCGGGCAAGGGCGAGGCAGGACGGGCTGCCAGGTGGGCTGCTCACATGCCAATTCCCCAGGGTCACAGCGTACCTGCGTCAGCCCCCCCTCACCGGCCCCGGCTCTGCAGGGAGGCAGGCAGGCAAGCCCACCGTGGAAGGGGCAGAACCCAGCGCTGCAGTGAACCCAGCAAGCAGCTTCCTCGAGCGAGGGGAGGCCCCGGGTCCCGATGCCACCTGTGGGCCCTGACCCCACGGCCGCGCGGGCCCACCTGCCACCAGGCAGACGCACCTGCACAAACACCTCCCCTGGGTGTGTGGCTCGGGGCTGCAGCTGCGCTGGGAACGCCAGGTGGCTGCAGGGTGAGCGGAGGGCGTGGCGGGGTGCTCTGGGGTCACGCACCCCTTTTCCTGTCTCCTCCAGCCACCTGTCTGCTCCCCCCAGCCTTCTCAGGGTAACAGCCTTGTGGCCAAGGGCAGGTGCAGGGGTGTCAGATCCCAGCACAAGCTGGAGCATTGGGGACCCCCCCAACACACACCCAAGAGAGCTGTGCACCAGGGTCACCAAGGGGGGCCAGCCCTGCCCTTCCAGAGCCCAGGCTTCCCCTCCTGGTGGGGCGCTCTCGGGCAGCCCCCCCCAGGCATTCAGGGCTTGGCCCCGTCCACACAGTCACTCATAGCCCTCACACCCACCCCTAGAGGGGCCCCAGCCAGAGCCACACCCGTGTTGCCCCTGGACATTCCCGCTGTCCCTAGGGCCCCAGCACTGGAACCGACCCCCCGGCCAGCAAGCGGGCGAGACCCCAACAGGAACGGACTTGGGTGCCTGGGGTGGGGGCCCTGCCAGTCCTTCCTGCTACCCCAAGGCTGGAAAGAAGCCGAAAGCCCTCAGCCCAGCGCAAAGCAGGGCCGGGGCCACAGGGCCTGCACCGCTAGGCGTAAACTGCTAGAAGCTTCAGACGCCTCAGCTCATGGTGGGGACCCCCAAGGTGGGTGCCGCCATTACCCCACTTTTCAGATGAGGATGGAGAGGCCCAGGGAGATGCAGTCATTTGCCTATGGTCTGCAGGGCAGGCAGAGCACCCCCTGGGAGCCGCACAGCCTGAGGCCCTGGGGCAGCATCCCCGTGTCCCAGGGAGACGCTCTAAGGGGCAATTAAGCTCCAGAGACCCCATTTCTGAGTTCGGGCCAGACTCCCAGGCAGCCCGGCTGGAAGGGGGTGGCTGCCAGCAGGTCCCTTGCTCCCAGAAGACACAGCGGGGGCAACCCACCCCGCCAGGCAGGGCTTCGCCTGCTCCCCCCCACTCCTGAGCCACCTGCCCTTCCCCCCGCTGGGGCGTGCTGCCCCAGAGGCCCCAGCTCTGCCAGGCGTGCCCGGCCAGCACCCAGCCCTGACACTCCTCTGCCTGCCTCACTCTGAGCCGTCCCCCAGAATCTCGTCCTCCCCTGCACCAGGGCAGCCGCCTCTGGGCAGCTGGGCCTGTGCAGGCCGCCGCCGAGTCCAGGCCCATCTCTGAAGCTGGCAGACACACCTGCCCACCCTTCGCACCTGCCCTTCCCTGCTCCCCAACTCCCCCCATACAGGGTGGGACAGCTGCTGTACCCCCTGCAGGCAAGGGAGTGGCATCCCCAGAGGCAGAAGGCCCGGGTCACCTGTGGGCTGCACCCACTTGGCCACTCGCCTCTCTGCTGAGCCTGGCTGACCCGCCCCTTAGAGCCCTGGCGCGGAGATGGGCTGGGGTATTGGCACCCACCCCCCCGCCGCCGCCTCCTTGGAAACAGCAGGGAGATCTCCCAGGGGCTTGGATGGAAGGCCTCAGAGGAGGCGTGACAAGGACGTGAGGGAAGGCCCCATGTTGAGGTCAGTGTCAAGGTGAGGACCACCAGCAGCCCCCTGGCTGGGGGGAACCTGTCCCCCCAGTCCTCCAAGGTCTCTGCAGGTGTCCTCAGCCCTTAGGTCCCCTTCAACCCAGGAGCAAAAGCCGTCCACCTTATCCCATTTTACAATGAAGTTCCATCACCCCCCAACTAAAACTCGGGAGTTGGGTACGGGCATCCCCATCTCACCAAAAAGGGAAACTGAGGCTCAGAGAGGCAGAAGGACTTGCAACCAATGAGTTGTGGCGGCACCTGGCCAGTCTGGGGAAGTCACTGCAGGCTGCAGCTTGTGGGGACACCCAGCCCAGCTTGAGCTCCATGCTGGGGTGGCTTTGGAGAGGAGCATCCCGGCATCTGTGACACCGTGGGACCCAGGGCTCATGCCGCTCCGTACCCCCACACTCAGGCTCCCCGTCTGCCTTCCTCTCATGACCTCAAGTCAGCGGGCGCCCACCCAGCTGGGCAGCATCCCCTCCAGGGCACAGGCCCAGGCTCAGGCCATTTCCATTTTAAACCTCGAGAAAGCCCTGAATAGCCGCCCGCGGAGCCGGCACCAGCTGACAGGTGATGTTTTCGCCTCTCCTCCTGGGGCTGGCAGGAAGAGATGCGGTTGGCTATTGCTCCGGAAACAGGCGCGAGCCCCTGAGCCAGGTGCCCTGAGCCAGGCTGCCTTCCCCAAGGCCAGCCCCAGCCAGTGGCCTCCTGCATCCTGGGGGGCTGTACCCACACGCAGGCAGCCTCCTCCCAACTCCTAAAGCCGCCTGGGGGGAGGGGAGCAGAAGGGGCCCTCTCCATCCTCCCTGGGGGTTCCGGGGGCAGGGCGGGGCAGGGCAGGTGCAGCTCTCCCCACCTCTGTCCCCATAACAGGCTTCAGTGTCCATCAGGGCACTGGTTTGAACGCCAGGGGTCTGGCACACCCCGGCTGGGCTGTATTCTCTTAAAACCACACACCCCAGAGAGCCGGGTAGCCCTCGGGGGGCCACCAGGACTCCTGGGGCAGCTCCCTGAAATCGCTGCTCCACAACTTTCTCCTCCGAGAGCTCTGATCCGCCTGGGCTCCCTGCAGCTGGGCAACAGCCCTCCCCGGGGCCTTCGCCCCTGGGCCTCCAGTTCCCGCGAGGAGGGGCGGAGCACCAGCTTACTATGGGGGGGCACCCTGTGCCCCCAGCCTCTAAGTGGGCAGTCCCACCGGCCCAGCCGTCAGGTATGCGGCCCCCTGCCCGACGCAGAGACCACAGTCCACAGCGCGCCCGGGGAGGGAAGTTGGAGGCTGCTTCTGCCCCCCTTGAAGTCGTTTTAAAAATAAAACCTCGCTCCAGCCGTGACTCACGCGGCTGGTAGGGAAGGGAGCGCGGCGCCCGGGCGGGCCGGCCGGCCCGCTGCCTCTCTGCGCGCCCCAACCCTCCGGTTCCCGAGTGTGTGGCTGGAGCTGGAGCCGACCAGCCCCTCCTGACGTCCCCCGCGGCCGGGACCCCTCCGTGAGGGTGCAGTGAGGGCTCGGGAGGGGGCTCCGGCCGAGCCCCAGCCCTTCCCAGCTGACGCTCCGGAGAGGGGACCCGCTGACCGCGCACCCCGCGGCGGGGCCAGCGCCGCCGACACTCGGCTGTCGACTCCAGGGGACCCCCACCCCACAGCCCAAAGGCGGCGCGGCCCCCGCGGTGTCCGGGCAAAGCCGGGCAGCCAGATCCTTCGGCGCTGCCGCGCAGTCCGGGCCCCCGTCCCGCTGGCCCCCGCACTCCGTCCCGCTCGCGCGGACCCCGGCCCCCGCCCCGCGCATCCTTCTTACCTGCGCAGCGGCCGGGGAGGCGGGTCTCCTCGGGAAACTTTGCGGCGACGGCTGGAGCCTCAGGGGTTATTCCAAGGAGCGGGCGGGAACCAGAGCCCGAGGGCGCCCAGGGGGGCCCAGGAGGGAAGCCCCCGGCGCGTGGCGGAGCGCGGTGGCGGGCCCGGGGCTGGGGGCGCGCGGCGGCGCATCTGCCCGGATCGGGCGCCCGGCGGAGCCGCGGGGGGAGTGCGCGGGGGTGCGCCCAGCGGCCTGGGTGTGTGTGCCCGGGTGTGTGCGCTTGGCGGGGCGAGGAACGGCAGCGATGCTTGCGCGAGCGGCGGCGGCGAGCAGGGCGCGGAGAGCCAGGCTGTGCGTCCGCCTCTCCCCTCGCGGCGGCGGCGGCGGCGGGGGCCGTGCGTGCAGGCGCGGAGCGAGGAGGGAGGGGAGGAAGAGGAGAGGCAGCGGGCGGGAGGATTGGGAGGAGGCGACGCGGGCGGGGGCGCAGCGCTGCGCACTGGCCCGCCGGACCCGGCGCGGGAGGCTGCGCCGCCGCGCGGGGACTCGGGCCCAGTCGAGGAGAAACCGTCTCTGCGTCCTCCTCCCCCTACACTCCGCTAAAATGGCTGGGAGGGGAGAGGAGGTTGGGGAGCCCGCCCCCACCCCAGAGGAGAAGGGAGGTGCCCAAAGCCAGCCTCCAGCGCGGGGGCGGAGAGAGAGAAAGGGGTTCGTTCTCACGCGCCGCGCCGCCTCCCCTTACACCCTATTCATTCATCCATCCATCCTTCCATCCATCCGTCCATCCGTCCATATATTCATTCATTCCTTCATTCATTCATCCTCTGTTCATTCACAGTGACCCGCGACAACACTGCTGTGCCAAGGTAACCCCTTCCTCCCTCTGGCCCACCTTCCCCACTGGGAACCTAGGGCTGCCTGGCCCTTCCCCC
>PVIJ01019749.1:0-22739 GCA_004024925.1 Scalopus aquaticus | reverse complement strand
GGTTAAGTTTTACTGCAAAACTAATTACATATATATATACACACACACCTGACACAGTATATTTGAGCCAAGCGTTGACGTTTTAATCACCAAAAATTTAAGTAGACAAATTTGCTAATGTGTGAACAGAAATATCTGACATGTTAAGAAATTGTTAGCAAATGAACTATTTCTGCCAAACACTTAACTCTTTCAAAGTCACTTAAAAAAATGTTACAATTAAGTAAAATAAAGTCCAATTCACAATATTTGGGGGAAAAGAGTTCAAAACAGTGAAGATGCACAACAGAATGACTAGACTTGTTCAAGTTAGAACGTAGGCTAATTGAAATTAAATGAAATCAAAATGTTAAGCATAAAATTTAATTGATGAATAAGGATGTAAAATAACGCTGAGTAAAGAAATCTTTCTTCCTTATAAATCAGTTCAAAACACCTGGAAAAGCTTAACACAACGTCTGGAAATTAAATCATCACAAATTAAAAAAGCCCTCGTATTTGAAACAAAACGATGCGATTTACCTTCATTGTTAACTTAGAACACTACATCCAAAAGCAAAATCCATGATCAACCAACTTTTTTCTGCGTATCGATTTACCTTAAAAATTGGTGGTAATAAAAACAAAATAAAACAGTACTTACATTTCTATTGAATTTGGTGAAAGAATGGTGCATATAAAACCTGTGCATATAAACAATCGCAGTGTTTATTGTAAGCTGAGAGCTGGAACGTAACATTTAGGAAATAGTCGAGAAAAACAAGATCTCATTTCCAAAACTATTTTGATAGAAAATTCCTGACTACAGTTCTTTTCTAATGCCTCCCGTTCACTCAAAACCAAACCAAAAATTGTAAAATAAGTAAATATACACAGGGTGTGTGTGTGGGGGGAAGCGATCTTGGGGGAGGGGATGCTAGGCGCCATATACAGAGCAGTAATAACTATTGAGAATTTCACTCAGATTACTACAATTAAGCGAGCGCAGGAAGGATTTCTCAATGGCTATGACAGACTCAACTTACAAACAGTTAAAACGCGCGCGGGGCCTCCCTGGTGGCGCAGCGGTTGAGCGCTGCGCTGTGGAGCTGTCGGCAGCGCGCGGTGCGGGGTTCGACGCCCGGCCCGGGAGAGTCCCACATGGTGCGGCAGACCTCTCCTGCCTCGCCCGCTGCTCCCCTCAGCAGTGTGTTTCTGATCTGCCTGTTCTGCTCCCCACTCTGTCTCTGGTGAAGCCTCTCGCCGCCCCACGCCTCTGGCCTGTTCCCCACCTTGTACAAATAAATCTTAACAAACAAACAACAACAACAACAACAAAAAACAAAAAACGCGCGCGCGCACACCCGTACAAAACCACGCCAAGAACATAAAGACCTCAAGAGCGTTCCCAAGGGATAAGAGAACCGCCATCAAACCGGCGAGAAGCGTGGGGAAAGGCTGCAAAGAGCACCTAGGCGTTTCAGCATCGCTAACACCTTCCTACCTTCTCAACCCCTTCTCCGACGAGCAGTGAAAGCAGCGATCTCCTTTCTGCAATAAGATTTTCCTCTCGCCTTAGCAGCACTCCCATCCCCCGCCACCACCATGCGCGGCCCCAAAGAGATTACACAACCCGGCTTCCCAGTCCGCATTCTCGGACTCCTCTCTTACTTCGCTGGCCCCTGGCCATGTCCCGAGACCACGCTTGCTTCCCCTTACAGTTCTGCCGAAGCCCAGCGAAGGCTGCAGTGGCGGCGCCATGTTCGTGGGGCACCAGGCCCGGCGACCGGGCGAGTAGTGAGGGAGATAGGGCGTGAGCTGTAGAGGGCCAAGCACAGGAAAGGATACACATTGAGACGCTGTCCCATGTCCTGGATGAGGTTGGCCGCCTGCTGGCGGTACGAGAGCTCTTTATCCGCTTCCACTCCGCAGCGGCGGCTCGGCGTGTTCTCCAGCTGTTCCCGAGTAAAGAACCAGCGAGAAGAAGCTCCACGGCCCGACGCCATGACACTTCCTCCTCCGCCCGCTCCCTTCCCCACCCCCCCTCTCGCGAACTCCCCGCCAAGGCCGCGCGACTCCGCCCCACTCCGCTCGCCGTAGTCTACGTCCCGCCCTTTTTTTTAACCCCCGTCGCCCTCGTGCGCTTGCGCAGGAGGCCGCCCTGCCGGCTGGCCCTAGGCTTTGGCTCTCTTTTTTTCTTGCTTCTGGCCTCGTTCTCGCGCGCGGACCACAATCCTCTGCGCCGCTTGTCATTTGGAGGCGCCGAAGGTGGGGGTCGGCTCAAAAGGAAAAGGTCGGCGCGGTGCATGCCGGGTTAAGGTAGGCGGTGCGAAGGGGCGGGGAGACAGGAGTGAAGAGGCTGGCCTCCAGTCCCGGAGCTGGAAGGGCAGGCGACTGAGCTGCCGTTGTAGGAGTGGACTCTGAAACTCGGGCGGGTTCTTTGGACCGGTGTCTGGCGACTCTAAAACAGAAAAACCTTCGTCTCCTTAGGCCGCATGTCACAACCTCTATTTTTTCTCTCAAACTTTTGTGGGCTTTTCACTTCTGTGTTGGTTACTCACGTCTTCTGCCTCTGAGCAGCTAAAGAGCGTAGGAACTAATGCTTTGCGATTGTGCCCCACTTCAGGGCTTTTTGCCCATATTAGCCTGTTTGAATGTCACAACTTCTCAGGCTTTTTTTTTTTTTTGCTGAGGTTATCCGGTTAGTAACTGGGGAGGCTGAATGTTTGAAGTAGGTTTCGGGTATGTACTGATAGTGTATCTTAAAAATTGCTCTGTGATTTAAAGGGAAGAAGGTTAAATACAAGCAGCACAAGATGAGCTGAGAAAGAGATTTTTTCTAGTGTTTAACACCGCATAGACCAGTTGGATAATCCCTTCACCTTTCCCTATAAGACAGTACCTCAGAGAGTGGGGTTAGTCTCTGTTTCTGAGTCAATGCGTTATTGTGTGTGAAAAAAGTTTTTAAGTTTTAAGTGTCAAAGAGAACAAGCAATCATACATCTAAAGGGCAGGTGTTAGCATTGAGTTCCTGGTTGAAGAATTAGGCTTTTGTCACAGTTTTGGGGCTCCTATGCTCAGCATACTGTATCTTGGCTTTGCCTAGCCCCGCCCATTACGTTGCAGTGTTCAGCTGTTGCTTTGGTTGTGGTAGGCAGTTACCACGTACAATTGTCTAAATAGCTTCACTTCTTACCTACCTTGCTTTCCTAACCTCATGCTGCTTAGAAGTTCAAGGATAGTTTGATTTAAGCCAACCTTTGTCAAGTGTCTACCTCCAACATAGGTTCATGATAAAAAGTTGTAAAACTGGGAATAGAAAAAAATTTCCTCAGTTTGATAAAAACGTGTAAAAAACCCTACCATCATGCTTGTGAGAAACTGGAAGCTTTCCTGATAAAACAAGAATGTCCTGCTCTCACCTTTCAACTCTGAACTACATAGCCTTGCTAATACAATCGAGGAAATAGAAGGTAAACAGATTGGGAAGGAAGAAAGAAAGCACTCTTCACAAATGACTTAATTGTTTATGTAGAAAATTTCAAAGTATGGAAGAAACTGGATCTACAAGTAAGTTTAGCAAGATTGTGTACAAAAGTCGTTTGCTTTCCTATAATCCAGCAATGTATAAATGAAATTTAAAATTAAAAAGATAAGACCATTTATAAAAAATACTCAGACAAAAATCTAAAACATGTACAGGATCTATTTGTAGAAAGCTACAAAACTTTGATTAAGGAAATCAAAGAGGACATACATGGAAGGCTATCTGAGTTCATGGGTTTGGAAGACCTGGTATTGATAAAGGTCATTTCATCCCAACCTGCTATTTTAATTAAGTGCAATCCCAGTCAAAATATAACAAGTTATTTTGTAGCTATCAACAAATTATTCTAAAATTTATATGGAAAGGCATCAGACCCAAAATAGCCATTACCAAAGAAATTGGACTGATACTGTCTAACTTCTAAAGTAAAGTAATAAAGATAGCAAAAGAACAAATGCATAGATCTTTGTTCACCCAAATAGAGAGCCTGGAAATAGACCACACAAATAAATATAGGCTTAATTGATCTTTGACAAAGGAGTAAAAGCAAACCAATTCAGACTGGATAGTCTTTTCAAAAAATGGTGCTGGAACAACCGCAGGTTCGCATGCCTCCCACTCCTCAGAGACGGAATCTAAGCACCCTTTTACCTAGCCCAAGGTGCTAGGGGAGCCACAGGCCTTGGTGGAGACATAGCCAGGTCCAGGAAGCAGATGATGCACAACCAATCCCCAAAATGGCATTAAGAAACCCCAGTCACAAAGATATGAATCACATAAGGGGGTAAACCTCAAGTTCCTAAGGAAAATAGGCTTTGCGAAGAAGCACAGCAAGAAGGGCCTGAAAAAGTTATAGGCCAACAATGCCAAGACTGTGAGTGCACATGCTGAGGCTATTAACACCTTTGTAAAGCCCAAGCAGTCAAGGCTAACATTCCAAAGGGCAGCAACCACGAGCTCAGTGGACTTGGTTATGTCTCTCACCCAATCCTTGGGAAATATGTACGTTACCTCATTGTCAAGGGTCTCAGGCTCTCCTGACCAAAGACAAAGGCTCAAACCCAGTCAAAGGATGTGGCTGCAGTTTAGGTTCCCAAAGTTGCGCTTGCTGTCATATGCTTGTTGGGTTTTATTAGGGTTAAGGGTTCAGTTTCTTCCTTGCTCTGCAGTCTGGAATTGGAAATTTTGAACAGATAAGGGGAAAAGAGTTATCCTGAGAACCTGGTAGACCTTGGGCAAGTAGAGGGACCAAATGATTATTATTGAAATAGAGCCATAACCATTAAAGGCTGATGTAAATTTTAAAAATGCAGGGACTAATTACAGTCTGGAAGTTTAGTAGACAGCAGCCAGCCCAAACCTGTGCCCTAAATCTTAGAAAGTCCACAAGTTCAGAGTATAAAAAGTGCTTCAAACTCTCTCACTGCACAGACATTCTTGTTTCACCCCATTTCTCTAGGAGGGTAATCAATAAATATGCCTTTTCAACTTTCCATACTGCTCCATACTGTATCTGGTGAATTCTTGTGTGCGTGGGTACACACACCCACACATTTGCGGCTCTGGTATCCCTTCACTGCCATTTGATCCCTGTCTCACAGCAGTGCAAAGGCCACAAATGTGCTTGGGTCCCCACAAAGTCTCCAGTGGAGAACACTATGTGTCCATTTGAGGATAGAAGGACCTATGTGACCCCTGGGCTGCTACCTGCAGGCTAACTGATGTCTTTCTATGCTATTTGTGTAACAGAGTGGTCCCCAGGGAAAGGGGAGGTTCCAGTTTCCCTGCCACACCCAAGGAAGGATGAAACTGAGCAGGGAGGAGGAAAAGCTGGAGGGAGACTGGGAGAAGAAAGGAGATCAAGGAGACCTGAGGAGACACTTGAAACTGAGAGACATGTGAAGAAACTGCTTGCTTCTCGACTTTGGACTTGTACCAGGGACTTGGGGGACATGGAAGGAGACACTTGAAACAGATGTGAGTAAGAGACCCATGGGGATATTAACAGTGGCAGCATTTATCTTGATTTTGATTTTGCTCTCTTTAGACTTGTCTGGCTGTTTTTGCCCCTCTCCTATGGATCCCCACCAGAAGGGACCTTAGACTTGTGGTACTCTTTCAGGTCTTAATGGCTCTGCTTGCTTTGAGCCAATCTGTTTGGCTGGGCATTTACCATGAGGGAATGGGTAACTTTGGGTGTTTTGTGTGAAATCTATCTTATATACTATTCTCTCTCTCTCTCTCTCTCTCTTTCTCTCTCTCTCTCTCTCTTCATAGAAGAATTGGGGTGTAGGCCAGAGGTGCCAGAGTGGGGGGGTAACAGGATTCACCAGAGACAGTGGAGCGTAGAACAGAAGATGTCTACTGAGCCATGTGGGTTAGCTCTCTAGCTGGGGGGATTGAATTCAAGGCTGTAGTGGTGATAGCACTGAGACTTAACCCCTAGGCCACTAGGGAGGCCCTCTTCTCTTCTCTTTATTGCACACTAATTGTATTAGAGTTCCTTTCCATTAATTTAGAACAGGCAAGTTTGGGATTCCTGGGGTTCTCCTCACCCTCGCTGGTAACATTTGTCATATAAACCTGAATCTATCAAAAAATAAATAAATAAGGAATCTAGACAAAGGCTTTAAGCATTTTACAAAAATTAACTCAAAATGGATCATAGCCCTCAGTGTTAAAATGCAAAACTATAAAACTTTCAGAAGAAAAATTAGAAGAAAACATAGATGACCTTGTGTTTGGCAATAAACTTTGAGATACAATACCAAAAACATGATTCATGAAAGAAAAATTCAGTTGGATTTTATTAAAATTTGAGATCTCTGTTCTGTGAGAGACACTGTGCAATTACACACTGAATGAAATTACAAAGGAAAAATCATTACAAAACGCCTCATAAAAGACATAAAAATGTGCTGCTTATTTGATACCTGCCTTCCTAACTAGCTCATAAATACAATTGAGGACAGGAAACTTACTTGTTTTTATTTACATTATCCCAGCTCCTGGGGTGATTCTTGGCATATAATAGTCCCTCAACGAATATTGTTAAATGAGTATGAATAGGTGAATGAAATCATAGTTCCTGTTCTCAAGGAAGTCACAGTCTAGTGGAAAGATACTGATTGCAACTCAGAATTAGAGGTGTACCCTAATAGAGGTATCAGTACAGCATTTGAAAGGGGAAGGTACTGATCTATGACATTCCAATTTTTTTTAATGTATATATTTTTATTGTTATTTATGTCTTTTACATTTTGTATTCCCCTTGGGTAACCCACCACCAATTCACCCGTGATCCATCTCCGTGGTCTCTTGTGTTCTTTTCTACTCCATTTTGTGCCTTTATCCTCCCCGCTTCCCCCACCCCCTGCTGAGTGTCTCTCTCCTATTTGGTTTCCTTATAGTCCTGTTATAAGTGAAACCATTCGATATTTTTCTCTTTCTTCCTGGCTTATTTCACTGAGTATGATCCCCTCTAATTCCGTCCATGTTGCTGCAAATTGCATGTGTTTATCTTCTTTGAATGCTGAATAGTATTCCATTGTGTCTATGTACCACGTCTTCTTGATCCAATCATCTATTTATGGACATCTGGGTTGTTTCCATACCTTTGCTATTGTAAACAGTGCCACAATGAACATACGGGTGCATGTATCCTTTTGAATTAGTGTTTTTGTTCCCTTTGGGTAGATTCCCAAAAGTGGTAGTGCTGGGTCATATGGAAGTTCCATTTTTAGCAATTTGAGGAACCGCCATACAGCTTTCCATAATGGTTGGACCAGTTCGCATTCCCACCAGCAGTGTAGAAGAGTTCCTTTTTCTCCACATCCTTTCCAGCATTTGTTGTTGCCTGTATTTTTTTTTAATGATTTATTTATTTATACATACAAGCTGGGGTACAGGCCAGAGGCATGGGGCGGCGAGAGGGTTCACCAGAGCCAGAGCGGGGAGCAGAACAGGCAGATCAGAAGTACACTGCTGAGGGGAGCAGCGGGCGAGGCAGGAGAGGTCTGCTGCGCCATGTCGGATTCCCCCTGGCCGGGCGTCGAACCTGTGTCGCCGCTGCCGACAGCTCCACAATGCAGCGCTCAACCACTACGCCACCAGGGAGGCCCTGTTTCTTGTTTCTTGATGTGAGCATGTAATGCTATGTATTTTCCTCTTATTACTGCTTTTGCTGTCCCAGACGTTCTGGAAAGTTGTGTCCTCGTTGTTATTCAGTTCTAGATATTATAATTTCTTCTTTGATCTCTTTGTTGATCCATTGGTTTTCCAGTAATATGGGCTTCAGTCTCCATGAGGTAAGAGGGTTTCTTTTTTTCTTTTTATGGCTTATTTCCAGTTTGACTCCTTTATGATCGGAGAAGAAGGCTGGTACGATTTTGATCTTAGTGTAGCTGTTGAGGTTTGTTTTGTGGCCTAATATGTGATTGATCCTGGAGTATGTTCCATGTGCACTTGAGAAAAATGTGTATTCAATTTTTGGGGGGTGAAGTGATTGATAGATATCTGTTAATCCCATGTAGTGTAGGTCCTTATTTAGAGCTTTAATGTCCTTAGTTACTTTTTGTCTTGTTGATCTGTCCAATAGAGAAAGTGGGGTGTTGAAGTCTCCTACTATGTATGTATTTTCTTTAATGTCTATTTTCAGGGATGATAATAATTGTCTGATACATTTTGGTGCTCCTTCATTTGGGGAGTATGTGTTGATGATTGTTATATCCGCCTGTTTTATTGTCCCCTTTATCATGATGTAGTGACCAGCTTTGTCTTTTTTTAACCTTCTTAAGTTTGAAGTCTATTTTATCTGATATAAGTATAACTGTTCCTGCCTTCTTTCTTGGTCCATTTGCTTGTAGGATTGTTTTCCATCCTTTAACTATTAATCTCTATTTATCTTTCTCAATTAAATGTGTTTCTTGTACATAGCAGAAGGTTGGGTCCTGTTTTTTGATCCATCCTGCTATGATGTGTCATTTAAGTGGTGTGTTTAGTCCATTTACATTTAGAGTTAATATTGATATACTGTCATCCATATTTGTCTTTTTGTTTACCCCTTTTTATTCAAATCCTTACTTTATTCTGTATTTCCTGGTCTTTCCTCTGTTGATTTTGTCTTCATGGTTTCTTGTAGTATATTTTGGAGTGGGGGTTTGGTAGTGATGAATTTCTGTAGTTTCTGTTTGTCAGAGAAGGTCCATATTCTTTCTTCATAGAGGAAGGAGAGTTTTGCAGGGTAGCGTATTCTTGGTTGACATTTGTTGGCATGTAGTATATTACATATGTCTCTCTATTCTCTTCTTGCCTGTAGTGTTTCTTCAGAGAAATCTGATGTCAGCCTGATTGGCTTTCCTTTGTAGGTTATTTGTTTCTTTGTCATCATTTTCAATATATTTTCCTTGTCTTGAATTCTTGATAGTTTTATTATCATATATCTTGCTGTTTTTTTTTCTTTTGTTGTAATAATTTGGAGATCTTCTGGCTTCCTGTATGTCTATTTTTGTTTCCTTTTTCATGTTTGGGGAGTTCTCTTCAATTATCTCCTTTAGAAGTTTCTCTGTTCCTTTGTCTCTCTCCTCTCCTTCTGGGATTCCTATGATTCTGATGTTTCCTTTTTTCATGGTGTCAGATAGTTCTCGAAGTTTTTCCTCATTCTTTTTCCTTTGTTTTTCTTTTTCCTTTTCTGTCTTGGTTCTTTCAGTATCTTTATCTTCCAGAGTGCCTATTCTTCCCTCCATATGTTTTAATCTACTTTTATGGTTCTCTGCTAACATTTGTAAATCCTCCATTTCCTTCATTATCTTCTTTATGGATTCATTCTTGTTCTTCAGTTCTTCATTTATATTCCTCAGTTCTTTGTTCTTTTCATTTAATTCTATTATTATTTTTTTTTGTTATGGCTATTCTGAAATCTTTATCTGTTAGGCAGATGAAATCTTCTATGTCCATATTATTGGGTTCTGAAGAGGGATTTTCTTACTGTGGTGTATTGTTTTGAGGGTCATTTGTAACTTTTTTCCTTCCTGTTGTTGGCCTTCTGCTTTGCTCTGATCATAGCATTCTTGTGCTGTTGCTGCCGGCGGGCATGATTCTTGGTTCTACTTGCTGAGGAGTGTTTGTTGTTTCCTAGTGTCTGAGTTGCCTTGTCTGTGGCTGGGTATCTTCCGGATTTTCTTTTTTCTGTGTTGAATTTCTGTGTCTCTCGTGGCGTGTCTCCAATGTGTTTCTGGTTCTGAATGGAATTAGGGTAGAAAAAGGGGTGGTGGTTTGTAGTAACAATAACAAAAACAAAAACATAAAACAAAAAAAGGTATTGGGCAGATGTAAACTTGGGGAGAGTTTTGTTGTCCTTTTGTTTTCAGGTTTTGGATTTTCCAGGTAGGCCCCCTGCTAGGGTTCAACCCCCCTTTCAAGTGTCAGATGTTGCTGTTGTCCTACTGTCGCTGCTGTCATTTTATAGTTGCTAGGAGTCTTTCTGTTCTTTCTCCCCCTCCCCCTTTTTTATTTTTCTCCTTTCCCTCAGTGTTTGCCTGGGGGCTATCCCTGATATTGGGGTTATGTCTGGTGGGGAGGGGTCGAGAGTTCCTGATCTTAAGTTTCTTTTCTGCTGCTTGGGCCCCACTACTCCACGAGGGGGTGCAGGGGTGGAGGTTGTTGGCAGCTTTTGGTCAGAGTTTCGCCTCCCCTAGATTCTGGGGGGCCACTGTGCAACCACCTAGAAGTTGGTTGTGGGGCCACGGGGTGGTGCTGGGCTGTGGTCTCCACCAGCTGGAGTTACTTTTCTGCCGCCCTCCTGGGTGCCAAGATGCAGACACTTTATGGAGGAGGCTGTGGTTGGAGACAGTTCCAGCAGGAGCCTGTATCCCAGCAACAGGTATGGGAGGGGTTGTGGGAACTGTCAGTCAGTGGTTCTCCTTAGTAGCCACTCCCCAGGTCAAGTTACCTCCAATCAGGTTGGAGAAGAGTCCTCTATTGGCAGTTTGTGGATTTCCCTAGCAGCAGCTACTGGTATCAGGTTACAGACTAGGGAGAGAAGTGTTTGAGGTGGTCTCAGCAGTAGTTTTTCCTGCCTAGCTGGTTCCTCAGGCCAATATATCACCTAGCAACCAGTGGGGGATTGGGACCCCACAGGGTGCTGGCAGTTTGTCCTCCCTGCTAAGATGTTACCTGGCCCGAGGTGGGGGATGGAATGCAGTGACCCTCGAGCTTTCCTGCACTCAGAGCTGCCACGCAGGGAAGAGAGGGGGCTCGTGGGGTGGGGGAGTGGGGGTCGCACTCCCCATTGGTTGGCCAGAGCCCTCCGACCCCACCACAGTTTCTAATCTTGTATTCAGCAGTGCTCAAGAAAGCCAGTTTGCCCACCTCTTCTTGCTGTTGTTCCTCTGTGTGGGGTCTGATGTCTTTTCTCTTCTCTTTACTCCGACTTTTCAGTTTATCTCTAAGTCTAAAGCACCCACGGGGATGATTGTGTAGGGCATCTAGTTGTCCTCAGATTGGCTCTCAAAATTAGGGATTTTTCTGTCCATAAATAGATATTTTGTGGGAGATCCTGATCCTAGCGTCTGTTAGTTGCCATGTTTTGGGGGCGTGTTTTTCAACATTCCAATGTTAAGAAACCTGTTTAGATACTGAAGAATTTCAAGAGTGAGTAATGTGATCAGCTGTTTACTTTGGAAAATTTTCTTTGGCACAGGGTGGAAGATAGATGGTCCCAGACTAAGTTTAGAGATAGGGATATAAGAGATTATTCATAATCCTGGTGAGAGAGGAAAACCTAAATTCAGTTTGAAGCCATAAGGAAGGAAGACAAGATAAAAAATATATAAAATTGATAGAATCCATTGGATTTATGACAGATTTGATGTGAAGGTGAAAGAGAGGATTTAGGTGATTGGGTGATACCATTAATCAGAATTAGAACTATAGGAAATGCAACTAAATTTTGGGATGAGGGATTGAGTTACTTTAGGGCATATATTCTATAAATTTCCACAGTACTGTAGCTTTGCTTTTTTATATTCCTAAAACTGGTAGGTTTTCTTGAAACATCATCTTTCTTTGACTTCTGAATACCACATTTTCCTGCTTTTTTATTATTTAGTGCCCAGTGCTGGCTCCTCCATCTGATTTCCAAGTATAGGGAAATACCAGGAATTAGTCCTGGGTTTTTTTTGTTCTCTGCTTCACTTTTTTTCCCAGTGCTTTCTTCCAGTTTCATTTCTTTCACTACTTTCTCTACACTGATGAACTTTCCTCAGCCTCTGAAATCTGTAGACTAGTAAAGCCTATTGCTTATTGGACATTCTTACTTAAATGTCTAGGAGGCATTTGAAATACAGCAAATCCAACTGTTGATTCTCTTCCCTCCCAAGCCTTTTTCTCTCACAATCTTCCTCATCATAGTAAATGGTAATAAATCTACCAAGTTGCTCAAGTAAAAAAAAAAAAAAAACACAACAATCTAGCAGAGCATATCACAGACCTATTTTTGTTATTATTTTTTTAATAAATCTTTTTTTTTAAGATTATTATTTTTTTTTTACATACAAGCCGGGGTACAGGTCAGAGGTGGGGGGCGGTGAGAGGGTTCACCAGAGACAGAGTGGGGAGCAGAACAGACAGATCAATGGAAACACACTGCTGAGGGGAGCATCGGGCGAGGCAGGAGAGGTCTGATGCGTCATGTGGGAATCTCCTCGGCCGGGCGTTGAACTCGTGTGTCACCGCTGCCAACAGCTTCACAGTGCAGCACTTAACCACTGTGCTACCAGGGAGCCCCCGCTGCGCTACCAGGGAGGCCCTCACAGACCTATTTTTAAAACCCCAATGACCTCTTACTAAACTTAATATGAAAATTTAACTCTTGACCATGACCTAACAGTTTTCCAGCTTTATCTCCTGCCTCTCTCCCTTGCTCATAAATTCTGCCATAAGCTCTTTCCTGCCCCTACCCAGTCTTTGCACTTTGCCAGCAAGTCTTAGTTTAAAGTCCTCTTTATATAGGCTTTTCCTAGCCCCCAATTCAATGTTTCATCCCTTCCTCGTCCCCCAGTTTTACTTTCTTGATAGTGTTTATCAGCGTAAGAAAAATTTCCTTCCTTACTCCTTTCTTCCTCTTTCTCTCCACTTCTCCTTTCACTTTCCTCCCTTTCTTATTTATTTATGTTTCTTGCTCTACAGAATGTAGGCTTCATCAGAGAAGGAATTTTCTTCTTTTATTTACTTTTTTATCCCAGTGCCTGAAACAGTCCTATAATCCTGACATAGCACATAAATACTCTGTGAATATGAATATCCCCAATGTCTATGTAACTATGTAACTATATGTGTGTGTATGTATGTATGTATGTATGTATGTATGTATTTAATCTGTCTATGATATCAAATAAAGTGATCAGATTTTCATAATGAAACTGTCATTAAGCACTATGTTAAACATGCCCAAATGTAGAATATTTGAAAAGAACAGACATTTCCCTCAAAGAATGAAGAAGGAAAGTATAATAACATATGCTGCATGTTGCTGTTTTGCTCAGATTTGTTTTTCTTTTCAGGCAGACTGGAGTAATAAGCAAAGTAGTGGGTGGATAAAATCCTAGAAAGCAATGGGAGGAGGAAGAAAGAGAATGTGCAAGTGAACTAAATAAAGTAAAAATAATGGGATGGGTGTAAGTTCAGCAAAAATTAGGTCAGCACAGATTCCAAGAGATACTCAACTCTTAATTTTCTGGGAAAATAGAAGGGAAAAGTATGAATGAATCCAAAGTGAGAGGTAATTTTGAATTGTCTAATTTTGAAACTCAGCCAAAGGTACATGAATCACAGGTGTTCATCAACCTTCCCATGACCAAGGTTATTTTTAGCAGCCCAGATGGGACCATAAGTGAAGTGTATAGAATAATAATAGAATACCGTGGTTTTGTCCTCCTCATTTTCCCCAACTAGCATTACACATTTTACTCAGTATTTTACATTGAAAGAACTTCTGTGAAGACTATAACTTTTTGCTGGAATGAATAAATTCTCATTAAGTCTAAAACTCTGTTCCCATAGTTTTTGTCTTCCTATCTATTTACTGCCTATCCTCTTTAACTCAGAACAGCTCTTGTCTGTCCTTTTAGCCCAAGTTCCAACTTCTGTGAAGATCTGCCCAACTCTTTGAATCCAAAAGGAATTTTTCTTACTGAAACCATGACACATGTTATATTACTTAGTAATTATTTATTCCTTTCTTCCTTAATGGACTATAAACTCCTAGAGGTTATTTCTGTGGATGCTATAAAGTATTCCCAGCCCAGTTCTGGGCTAGTGAAAGATATTGAGTGAATAAAAACAGGTTATTTAGATCATATTCACAAACACTTGCTGAAAGTGGAGTACCTCCCTGAGTCCTCTAGGGTTAATTTGGTTTTGGTCTTCATCTACATAAACCATAAATAACATTTTGCTTTTTATTTCTGCCATTAATTTAAATAATACTAGGGAAATAATTTTTGATTTGCACATGAAATAATATACTGCTTTTCTGAATAAAAATTTGAATCATTTTTATGAACGATTTAGGGTATTGGGGGGTATTCTGTTTCTGGAAAAAAAAGCATTCAAAATAGGATTTTAGTAGTTTATTTGTGATGCATATTTAAAAACAACAGTAAAATTTTCTTCTTGAAAGTTTGTCTTTATAGTAAATTCAGTCATTCAAATTGTTTTCTCTCAAGACCCAAAAATGCTAGGGCATTACCAGCTTTGAGTTTATCCTGAAAAAGAAAAAAAAAAAAAGGTTTTATTTAACAGTATTATTTAATGTTTTTTTCAAGTACTTTTTTCAGTGTCTTTATCAAATTTTTAAAAGATAAACTTTCTGATGTGAGAAAAAAATACCAGATTAAACAATGAATCTCTTAGCCAAAATCCTCTTGACCTTTTACTGACCCCACTCTTTGAATTCTAACTTGAAACCTATTTGTAGGAGAAAGGAGGAGACTCTTAAGGTGGGAAGCCCCTTAAAGAAAATCTTTATTTTGTAACCTCTACAGTATCTTTTTTAAGGACTTTTTGGGTTTTAAGGACTATTTGGAGAAAAGTATGGAGAGATGGTACAATTTAGGTCTGTATGACAAGAGAGCTGGAAGCAGTTCCAAGTCATCTGCCATCCCCAAGCTTCTAGGTATAGGTGTTATCCTTTTAGATGGCCTTGAGCAACATGTAAGCGGCATATAAGCTCTTGGGGGTGGGGGATGGGGCAAGAAAATTGGTATAGATCATGTCAGAATATTGTACAAATGTGTACATTTATAAATTTCACATAAGAAATTGACTGCCATTTTTTTCTTCACTTTCTCTGCAGCAGTGGTATAGATTAGATCAACTCCACAAAAAGAATTCCTGTGATTTGAGGAGCCATTTGTGATACCTAATTGATGTACTATCCAGTGTGCTTAAAAGGCAGGCATATAGCAGAGGGTGAAAGGAAACATGTATGGGGTTATGTATCAACCATACCACTAATGTATATACCATGATTACATTCTTACACAGCCTTGAAGAGAGGGTGATTTAAGGCAGGTACCTCTTACTCAGACATTACACACTGAGAAACTATTTGCTTACTTTTTGAAGTAATTTGGTAGGTATCCTTTGAAAAAGTTACTTTGTTTTATACATGGGTACTTGATCCTGGAGTCAGGAGATTTGAGACTGGATCTTTCTGCTGAAATCCAGCAATTATGTAGCCTTTAGTAAATCACTTATCCCCCAAATCTTGTTTTGCTTCTTAGAATCTGTGTGGTAGAACACATCTGCCTATCTGCCTCCCAGTGTTGTGGTCATAATGAATTCATTTATTTCATTAAAAAATTGTTTAGTGAAATTTGCCTTTACATGGTTCAAAATGGATGATTTATTTGTCACCTAACCACTTTTTCTTCTCTAAGTTACCAAATTCTGTTTGTTCTTTCTGAGATATTTTGTACATATGTAAGCAAGGTGTATAGATTTTTTTTTTTTACAAATGGATAGTGTATTATGTATATTGTTTCATCTTTTTGCTGTTCAAACAATATTCTTGGATATTGATTTTTAATATTTTTGTGGCTCTATGTATTCCATTGTATGGATATACTATTATTTATTTAATTATTCCCCTGTAGATTTTTCAGTCTTTTATTACAAACTGTGACAATGAGTAATTTTGTAAAGAATGTCATTTGAACTTGTGATAGTATGAGATTTTTTATAAGTTTTTTTAAACTTGAGAGTGATAAGCACAATAATAAAAGTCACTAAATAATAATCATTAGTCCATTAAAGTCTTAATCAGTATGCTTGGGTTAGTCTGGCTTCAGTTTAATTTTTATTAACTCCGTATAAACGTTTTCATTTTCAACCTTTTTTTTTTGTAAAAAGAAAAAAATAAAAAATCTTAGTATAGTTTATTATTTTAACAAGTACTTAATAATTCAAGACTTAATGCCTTAAGGTAGGTAAATGCCGAAAGACATGCTTCTCTTGTAAAGCAGCCTGAGATTTTCTAGTTAATAACTTGCAACCAGTATATCAGAATGGATTCTCCTTGGTGTTTGTTAATGTGTTTCATACCTTCTGAGTGGCTTTGATGAGCTATATCTTTAACAATTAAAGCAGATTAGAGTCCAAAGGAATTTTGAGATTCTAGTTTAGAAGAAAACCAAGAATTATGCACAAGGATTATGACTCAGACTTTTGTAAGTTTTTTTAAATTTATGTATCTCTTATCATTTCATTTTTGTCCATCCCTGACTTCTAGTAGTGATGGCTGGCAAATTCCTTAGGAAGAACTTGTTTTGTTAGGGTTGGGGGGAGACAGGAAGGGGTGGTAAAGGAGAGGAAGTTTGAGGACATTACATCTCACTTTAAATTCATCTTGCTTCAGGCGCCTAGTGAGTAGTTTAGGCAATGGGGCATTAAAGTGTAAGTATAATTTGCCCATCCTAAAGGAAAAAATTGAATCCAGTTACTTGAGGATTTGGTTCACTGAGTTGAGACTTCAGTCTCAGTATCCAAATAAATTGTTACAATTTTTGAGATTATATATTTGCAAAAGAAATATTAAAGCAAGAGTTTTAAATATTTTTCTTGTGATTCTTCTAACATGAAAACAAATATATTATTAGTATATGCTTCTTTATAGTTTTCTTTCTTGTATTTTCAAATTCAGTTGTACTAGGTTGACTTTGTTTTTTCGCTTTCCTTTGACCTTTAATAGTTCAGTTGTTTCTGAAGATTGAGTAACTAGATATATTTGTTGTAATGGTTCCTTTGCTCTTTATATCATATAACAAAGTGCATCTAAATCAAACATAATTAAAGCTGGAAAACTCATAGAAAATATCATGAATTAAAAGGCATATACCTTTGTATCTGCATCAAATTCTTCCATGGACTCTATCAATTTCCCAGGTTCCAGCTCACCTAGTGGAAAAGGGTAGTCAGTTCCCAACATGACTTTATCCTAAAAAAGAAAAAATAATGTTATCTGTAACTTTGTAGAACTGCCTGTAAACTTATATTTAGTTGCTAGAAGCATCCCTGTGGTATAAATCAGGAAGATACTTCTTCCTAATTTATAGAAACATCTAAAATTCAAAAAATTTAGTGGATTCAAAATTTATTCTAACTCTCCAGCAGGTGTCGCCATTAGTTCTCTTAAAGTAGCAAATCAACCTCCATCTTTCCTTTAAAAAAGATAAGCTGAAATACAGACTACTCAAATACTTAAAACATGCTATATTTTTAGATGAAATTAAGAATTATATACTTCTTATACATTTCAATTGATCCTACAATTTTTGAAAACATACTAGAGTTGAAAAGTTAAAAAAATACACTAAAAACAACCCCCAATTTTTATCTTTATAAATTGGATCATTGCTTTTTTAGTGAATTTGCTTCAAGCTTCCATTTGACACTTTATACAACAAAGCAAATAGGCATGTCTATTTATAAATAAACAGTATGCTAGAATTTAGATTATCATGACCAACAAAACAGAGATGGTCTCTGACCTCAGGGAACTCAAATCTAGTAATAAATACATTAAATCAATAATGGAAGTTATAAAAATAAAGTAAGAAAGCCACATTTTTTTCTTTTCTTTTTTTATTATTTGTATCTTTTACTTTATAATGCATTCCCGTGGATTATCCACCACCGATTCACTCGTGAACCATCACCAGTCCCTTGTGCTCCCCTCCCCCATTTTGAACCCTTATCCTCCCCCTCCCTTGCTGAATATCTCTCTTTTATTTGGTATCTGTAGATTCCTGTTATAAGTGAAACCATTCGATATTTTTCTTTCTTTCTGGCTTATTTCGCTTAGCATGATCCCTTCTAACTCCATCCATGTTGCTGCTAATTGCATGTGTTTATCTTTTTTGAATGCTGAATAGTATTCCATTGTGTATATGTACCACATCTTCCTGATCCAATCATCTATTTTTGGGTATCTGGATTATTTCCATACCTTAGCTATTGTAAACAGTGCTGCAATAAACATATGGGTGCATGTATCCTTTTGGATTTGTGTAAGAAAAACACATATTTAACCAGAAGTTTTGCTTTTGGAAATGTATTCCACTCACACACATGTAATGCAAATATATACAGAAAACTTAATTGCAACATTAATTGGGTTTTTTAATTTTTATTTTTCAAAAGTGTATCTTTTTTATTGAGGTAACATTGATTTACAACACTGTTTATGATTTAGGGGTATAGGGTCATACCTCTTCAGATGTATGTTATCACACCGCACTCACCAACAAAGCATCCATAATCCTCTGCTATAGTCCATTGCAGACTTTCCCTACTTTGCTCTCTAACCCCCATCCTTGCTTTCCTGTAGTCTCAATTCTGCAGCTAGTTTCCTGGGATTGATTTTTGGCTTATTTTTATCTGTTCTTTTGTTTCGTTATATGCTGCTTATGTGCAAAATCATCTGGTATTTGTCTTTTGCCTTCTGACTCGTTTCACTTAACATAATCCTTTTCCGTTCTATCCATGTTGTTGCAAATGACAAGATTTCATCTTTCTCTTTTTTATAGATGACAGGTATTCCATTGTGTGGAATATACACATACCACATCTTTATCCACACATGTGTTGTTGGGCACTTAGGTTATTTCCATAACTTGGCTATTATAAACAGTGCTTTAGTCAACATAGGTGTGCATCTATCACTTCAAATTAGTGTTACAGATGAGGAGTGAAATTGCTGAATCATTATTTGTAACAACTAAAGAAGAGCAAACTGAATTATAGAAATATCCCAAAGTATAAAAGAATGAGGAATGCTTCCATATGCTGAAATGGAGTAATTGGCCAAATTATATTGTAAAAGAAATGTTTTATTTTTTTAATATATATTTTACATCATTTTTCCTTTTTGTACAATGCATGCTTTCTTCTCTTAGGTGTAGTCCCTGTAAAATTCCCACCACCGATTCACCTGTGCACCATCACCATAGTTCTTTGGGCTCTTTCCTGCCCTGTTTTGATTCCTCTCCCTGCTCCTCCCCTGCAGAGTGTCTCTGATTAATAGTTGCCTGTTAATTTTGTTTTTTAATTTATTACAATAATTTTTTTCCTGGTCCTTTATTTCGTTCCTTTACATTGCTCCTATAAGTGAAACCATCTGATATTTTTCTTTTTCCTTCTGGCTTATTTCACTGAGCATAATCCCTTCCAGCTCCAACCATGTTGCTGCAAATGGCATAAGTTTATATTTTTTGATTGCTGAATAGTATTCCACTGTGTATATATACCACATCTTTCTGATCCAGTCATCTATTTTTGGGCATTTGTGTTGTTTTCATATCTTACTTATTGGAAATATTGCTGCAATAAACATATAGCTAAGTTTAAATGGTAAGTGAAATAAATCAGAAGAAGAAAGACAAATGCTGGCTTGTATCACACATATGGGATATAGAGAAACAAAGGGTCAGAGAAATCCAAAGTGATTACAAACCCTAGAAATATGACTGTAGAATTGAGGCTACTAGAGGGGGGGAAGGAAGGAGAGAACAAAGTGGGGGAGGAGCACAGTAGATTATGCTGGAGGACTATAGGTGTATTGATGGGGGTGTGGGGTGGTAACAACACCTAAATTTTGAGACCCTATACCTCTAAATCATGGACAATGTTGTAAGCCAGTGTTACCGCAAAGAAAAACAAATTTACACATATTCTTTTAAGTACCATAAGGACTCTATTTCACAAACTATTATGTGTGGCTTTTTCATTATCATCCATTTGAAATATTTTCTCTTTAGGATTTTTTCCCCTGTACCATGTTTATTTATAAATATGTAGTTTAATACCCAAGTACATTGGAATTTTTCCTAGATAATTTATTATTTTTTTTAATTAGAACTATTGGAATACATTCTGTAAGATTTCAGTCTTTTGAAATGTTTGACCTAGTTTGGTGAATGTCCCATGTGCACTTTAAAAGAGTATATATCTTGCAGTTGTTGGGAGTGTTCTGTGATGGTCAATTAAGTTAAGGTAGTAATGTGCTTTGTTGATATTCCTATTCTTACTGATTGTTACTTTCTCTATTACTGAATGAGGGGTAGTAAATTCTTCAATTTTGATTACAAATTTGTCTATTTTTTTCCTTTAATGAGGTTAGGTTTTGCTTCAAGAACTTGAAGCTCTGTTGTTAGAAATATGCATGTTTATATTTATGGCTATCGTATCTTACTGCTGAATTGATTTTTTTTTAACCACTATGAAATACTCTGACTCTGGTGGTACTCCCTTGCTAATCTGTTATGTGAAAGTGGTATTTTTATTTTTTTTCTTATTCTGCATGAGGTTGACAGCTTATTTATCTAAGGTTGTTTGTTCTCTCATCTAGTGTTAGAGAGCCTTAAATACTAGAGATTTAACTTTCTCTATGATATATGTTGCAAATATTTTTTTCAGTTTGTCATTTGGCATCTTATAGTACTTTTTTGTCCTGCAAAATTTTTAAAATAAACATTTTAATTATTTTCCTTATAGTTTTTAGATTTTGAGTTATCATTAGGAAAGTTTTCCCTCCTTCTAAGATATAGATGAATTTTCTCGTATTTTGTACCAAATACTTTTAATCTTGTCTGTTTTCCCTTTAAAATACTGTTCCCATATTAACCCCAATTATGTTGTTAGAACTTTTAAATATTTCATGAGTGAGTGTATGACTTCTTTTTAGTCTAAGCACTGTTTTTTATTCTTGGAGGCTTGGGAAAGCTGGGGCACCAATAATAAAGTGTAAAGGGAGATGGAGGAAAGGAGAGAGAGGCCTAACTGGCATAGCTTCCCTCCCCACTCCCATCCCCTGATTAGAACAACTTTGCTTTTCTGTTTTATTTGTCTACACATTTTTTGTAAGATTTGTTTATCAAAAGATTTTCATGTATTAAAAAAAAAGTTTCCCAAAACATTGAGTTAGAATATTTCTAAGGTTCCTGTGATCAATTCTCAGATTCTTCTTGACTAACCCAATGTTTCTGAACTCTCTATATTAATATCACCTGGGGAACTTATAAAGCATACCCACCCAGATCCTACCCCAAATGAATTAAATCATCCTATCTGTGGTTGGAACCTATGCATCAGTATTCTTTGAAGCCTCCCCAAATGATTCTAATGTGTAGCCAGTGTTGAGAACCACTGAACAAACACAAGTTCATGGCCTCGATTAATCTACATTAATCTGAATTGATATGTCTTATATATTGGACAAAAATATCAGACATTTGGAAAAAGTTAATCTTGCGCAGTTAGACTCATATAATAACTGAGTTTAGGATTTTAATGTACCCATCACTGACAGTGTCTGTTTTCCAGCTGGCAGTATTAAGTAGCTATTCTAATAGGACTTGGACATTTTTGCCATTATTTGAGAATTGTATCTTGGGTAACAATTGGATTAGCTTATTCTAATATTGAATACATAGTTATTTGACAGAGCATGGACCTGCTTTACCTTCTGATTGATGGCACTACTTTTTACCTAGTTGTCTAATCCAGAAACCTAGGAATCATGTTTTTATTCCTCCTACTCACTCACCCCAGCATCTCATGGGTCACTGGATGCTGGATTCCACATCAGTATCGTTACTTTCATCTACCTCTTCTCCTTCACTATTTCCTCCCTTAACTCAAGCTTACCACCTCTCTCTCTTTTTTTTTTTATAAATGTATATTTTTATTGTTATTTATGTCTTTTACATTTTGTATTCCCCTTGGGTACCCCACCACCAATTCACCCGTGATCCATCTCCATGGTCCCTTGTGTTCTTTTCTATTACATTTTGTGCCCTTATCCTCCTCCTCCCCCCAACCCCCAAGTGTCTCTCTCCTATTTGGTTTCCTTATAGTCCTGTTATAAGTGAAACCATTCGATATTTTTCTCTTTCTTTCTGGCTTATTTCACTGAGTATGATCCCTTCTAATTCCATCCATGTTGCTGCAAATTGCATGTGTTTATCTTCTTTGAATGCTGAATAGTATTCCATTGTGTATATGTACCACATCTTCTTGATCCAGTCATCTATTTTTGGACATCTGGGTTGCTTCCATACCTTTGCTATTGTGAACAGTGCTGCAGTGAACATACGGGTGCATGTATCCTTTCGGATTAGTGTTTTTTGTATCTTTTGGGTAAATTTCCAAAAGTGGGATGCTGGGTTGTATGGAAGCTCCATGTTGAGCAGTTTGAGGAATCGCCATGCAGCTTTCCATAGTGGTTGGACCAGTTCACATTCCCACCAGCAGTGTAGAAGAGTTCCTTTTTCTCCACATCCTTTCTAGCATTTGTTGTTGCCTGTATTTTTAATGTGTGCCATCCTCAGAGGTGTGAGGTGGTATCTCATAGTGGTTTTGATTTGAATTTCCTTGATTATAAGTGATGTTGAGCATTTGTTCATGATCTGTTGGCCATTTGCTTTCTTCTTTGGAAAAGTGCCTTTTGAGCTCTTTTGCCCATTTTTTGACTGGGTTATTGGCTTTGTTTTTGTTGAGTTGTGTGAGTTCCTTGTAAATTTTTGTTATCAGTCCTTTATCAGATGTATTGTGTGCAAAGATCTTTTCCCAGTTGATAGGGTGTCTGTTAGTTTTGGTTAATGTCTCTTTTGCTGTACAGAAGCTTTTTATTTTGATGTAATCCCATCTGTTTATC
>PVIJ01019748.1:0-22740 GCA_004024925.1 Scalopus aquaticus | reverse complement strand
GGAGGGTGAGGCCAGAGAGTTTTTTTTTTTTTTTTCTCAGCAACAGGTATGGGAGGGGTTTTGGGGATTATCAGTCAATAGTCTTTAAATTCCATCCTGGAGATTTTTTTTTCAACAGGTATGGGAGGGGTTTTGGGGATTGTCAGTCAATAGTCCTTAAATTCCATCCTTCCCCTCCTATTCATTTGCATTCTAAAGCCGAGAAAGAAGTTGTCTCTGCAGGAGGTTTTCCAGCCCAACCGGTTTTTCTGGCTAATCTTGCTTGGACTTTCTCCCCTTTGAGATGTTACCTAGCCCCAGATGGGGGATGGGACACAGTGACCCTCCCGCTTTCCTGCTCCTCAGGGCTGCCACGCAGGGAAGAGAGGGAGGTCATGGGGTGGGGGAGTGGGGGTCACGCTCCCAGTCGGCTGGCCGGAGCCCTCCGACCTCACCGCAGTTTCTAACCTTGTATTCAGTGGCTCTCAGGGGAAGCTGGTCCACCCATCTCTCCTCTCTGCTCCTCCTTTGTGTGGGATTAGATGTCCCCTCTCTTCTCTTTACTACGACTCTTCAGTTTTTTTTTTAAGTCCAAAGCACCCCCAGGGTCGATTGTATTGCGTAGGGTATCCGGTTTTCTTCGAGACAGCTCTCAAAGTTAGGGATATTTTTCTCCATAAATCGATTTTTTGTAGGAGAGCCTGATCCTAGTGTCTGTTCGCCGCCATGTTTTGGGGGCGTGTCCCGAAGCCTGTGTTTTCATTGGCACTTTCACAAGACCCTGGGAGAACCCCAGCAATGCTTTCATGTAGTGATTTTCTTTTGATTTATAAAAGAAAAATAAGTTAACAGCAATTGGGTAGAACAGCTGTTTCATTGCATTTATCATTATCGGTAACCCCTAGCTGAAGACACCATTTCCTCTTGACTGGGCCACTAAAGTTGCCTTCTAAAGTACCCTTTTACACTCTGCTGTCTTCCCCAATCAATTACCCACAGAAAAAACAAGACGTTTTTGAAATATAAAGTCAATGATGTCTCTTCTTTTAAAGATTCTGAAAGACTATAAAAGGCTTAACTCAGTAGCCTTTGTTGGACCTTAGCTACCAGTTGTTCCTCTCCATCATTCTTAATAAATCCAAATTTTCTAACTGATGATTGCTAAACCATAATTCTGGTCTCATTGTCCCTACTTCCTGTTCCATTGCTAACTCAACATAAATGTTCCCCTATCTTCTGAGAATGTGAACTATCACAACATTCTCAAAGGATCTGAACTGTGTTCTCAATCTGTTACATAATCTATTTAAGAGTCATTCCCATATAGAACATTCACCTTGGAGTTGTATTCACATTGTAATATTTTATAAAACATTATGTTTAGGACCCATACTTGACTTTCTCCCTTCCCACTCTTAGACTCAGGCTTTCTGTGGCTTCCCATAACACTCAAAAAAAAAAAAAAAAAAAGCAAGCAGTGCTTTTCAAGGTCACTCATGACCTTCCCTACAAATCTACTCAGACCTATCTGCTTCCCATAAATCAGGATGTTCTTCATCTGGGCCTTTGTCCTTAATGTTCACTATGTCTGGAAAATACCTACTTGTAGTACATATTTGCTTGACTTACTAGCTCAAGTAGCCTTAGGTCTTTTGTAAAATGTCACATCCAGGGAGAATTAAATATTAGCAATCCATAGTAACCCTACAATTAAACTTGTCCTTTCCTTATCTGCATTCGCTTTCTATTTTTGCTATTATAGTACATAATACTATATTATTACATGTCTTTATTTTAATATTTGATTACTTGTTTCCATTAACAGACAAGACCTATGACAAGTTTTTTTTGTCTTTTCATCAATTTTTTTTTGCATTTCCATCATTTATTTTATAATACATATATTTTTTCACACACATTATATATATATATATATATATATATTCACACACATGCATACATATATCATTTGACACTTTAGAGTAATTATGACAACTATTTATGTATTTGAATTAAACCCTTTATCCAGAATAGCTATAAATTCCCAAGGGTGAGATTATGAAGACATAAAACAACTGACTTTTACTTTCCATATGGAACAGGTTAACCACAACATTTGCAAAAAATGAAACGCACATTCAGATAGCTCTATTCACTCCATAGTAGTATGCTAAAAAGTAAGACATCAAGGATGCTTGTAACCTAATTCCTGGACCCTGTGACTATGCTACTTTACATGGCAAAAGGAGTTACATGAAAGTAATTAATTTTAAAGATGTTGAAATGAGGACATAACCCAAGTTACCCAGGTGGTCCAAACCTAATGACATAAGTTCTTATAAAAGGGGACAGGAATGTCTTATGAAAGGGAGACAGACTTGACAAGAGATGTAGATGCCAAAGGGAAAAAGTGGAAGATGCACCCTATTGGATTTCAAGATGGAAGGAGATTCACAAGCACTGAACACAGAAGACAAAGACAGGAAGGACAATGGAGCAAAGTTTCCTCTGGAACATACAGAAAGAATGCAGGCATGTGGTCATTTTGATTTTAGCAATGTTAGACCCATTTTCAGAATTCTAGCCTCCAGAACCAAATTTATAAATTTGGTTATTTTAAGCCACTAACCATGTGGTAATTTCTTACAGTAATTATAGGAGACTAATGCAGAGGCATAGCTGTTCTCATAAAAAAGCTCTTTACTTTTTGATGCTGTTATCTAAAATTTTATTCTCTGATGATATAGTGATTCTAATGTTCTCTTTTCCCCTACTGTTTGCTATGTTTGTCTACACTTAGACATTCACTTTGTACTGTTAACCTCAAACAAAAACAATCAGTTATTTCAAAAACAAAAATGGGTTTATTGAAAAACAATAGAATGGGGCACAGATTTGAGAATGCATTTATGGTGAGATCCACATGCATTTTCCTAAATACCAAGCTAACAATCCTCTAAATGACCTCGGTGATGGTGGTGGTGGTGGGGGGTGTTATCTCCCTTACTTCTAAGCTCAGGGGCAACAGCACACCTTGATGAAGATGCCAGACATGTTGGACCCTGTAGTTTGCATCTTTACACATGTGTGGGTACTCCATGGCTTTCTGAGTTCAATCACAGGATTTTCATCACTTTACTAGAAAGCTGTCTCCTTTAGACCAGATCCATTTTGCTTTACAGAAGTGTTTTTTGTTTTGTGTGTTTGTTTGATTGATTGTTTTTGTTATGAGTTTAGTCTATCTGCAGTTATAGCCTAATTATATGTATTTGGCCTAAATTAAATCAGTCTATTTTTTCACTTATATGCTGTCAATTTTTAATTTTTTAATGCTCTGCATCTGTATTTCCTTTTGTTCTAACCTTCCTTTTACCTTCTTTCACTCTATATGTTATATTGTCTCTACTCTTTTAGATTAAGAAATCCTTTGTAAACTTTTAGTCTCTCAAAGCTTACTGAAAAGCTCTTGTTTATAAAAGGAGTATTTATTTTAAAATTACGTATTTATGCATTACTTCTTTCAGAGAACTTTTACATACATCATTTGCTTGATTCTCACAAAATCCCATAATGTAGGTAGGGAAGATCTCATTATCCTTATTCTATAAACTTAAGCTTCATTAAGCTCACTTCCGTATTGTCACTGTCTTCACTCTCAGCCAATTATCTCAAATAAGAACAGAGAAAGTTGATGGTACAATATGGCCCATGGAAAACCTTCATTACATTGTTGTACTATCATTTGCTCACTTCTATCTGTATTATAATTTGTTATATTAATACGTCTGTTCTTGCTAGAAATGCTCATTCTTGATGTGACTTTAGTGTGAACACCGGTAGGGAAAATTACATAATCACAGTGAAAAGGTATCAGAAATTAAATTATGATGGAATGGTCAGAATAAGCAGGAATATGACTGATCCTAAACTTACTAATGGATAATTTTGTCATTAAGTCATTTTACTTACTTACTTTGACACATTTTCTGACACATAATGCAAAGTGGACTTCTGTTCAATGTATTTAGCCAGCAAAGAGCATCAAAAGGTACTTAAAGGGAAAGGCACATATTCTTAGAGAAAACATATTTTAACGTAAGTTTCAGTAAAACTGATATCACAATTTCAGATATTGATACAATTATAAATGGGTCAAGATCGTAATAATTGTTGTGAGAATGATATAATTTTTTTATTCTTTCACTAGGTTAAGAAAAAATGAGAGCATTTATTGTGTACTTGTGAATGCTAGGTAATTCACTAAGTACATTTATATATGTCCTCATTTAGTCAGGTATTTTCGTTATACTTAATGTATTATTGAGAAAATAATAATAAAATATTCTTAAATTGCTAATAACAGAACCCACAATTATGGTATTTCCAGACCCAGGATGATATAGAAGACAAGATACTGATATTAGATCTGTCTTCTCACAAAACAAAATTCAATTCTGAAAACAATAACTCTCCCTTGATAAAATGGTTCTCCAAGTGTGGTCCTGGATCAGCAGTATCAACATCACAAGAAAATGTAATAGAAATGCTTATTATTGGGTCCCACTCTAGACCAACTAAATCCAGCAATCTGTTTATAACAAGTTCTCATGGTGATTCTAGCTGCCTCTTCAAGTTTGAGAAGTTCTGCCCTAATCTTTGTCTGCTTCACTCCTTTTTTTCGTTTATCTTACAAATGCTTCCAGTAAAATCACTAAGTAAAAATGTTTGTTTTCTTTTTCTTCTAGAGTGAATCCATCTTTTCCAGACCTACTTTTGATCTCAATATAGTACCTGACTGTTGCTCTCTCTTTCCACATTAATGAGTACCATGTTTCTTCCTAATAATGGCTCTGAGTGATGTGTCGTTTAGTCTATCTACCTTTGCATGGGTTGAGAGAGGGACATGGGCAGTTAAGAAAAGCTAAACTGCATCTGTGGGCTATATAATTGTTTGCAATTAGAATTTGCAGTTTATGTAAATGTGTTATACCAGGAATGAAAATATAATGGCTTATTTTTTAAGGAACGGAGATGTGATGCTTGGGTGAATGCTATTTACCCAATCCGGTGTGGAATTCGGATCCTGGATTCGGGGTCCTGGAGTATGTCTTAACAAAATTATAGTGGACATAAGCCAAGGTAACACTAATGATTTACATATCTTGGTGTTCACACTTTTCTTTGAGTCTGGAAAAGACCTGTGACTAGCCTCTAAGCAATAAAAAAAAAAAAAAGGTGATAAGATGTTGTTTCCCTGATTAGGTTGTTAATATAATATTCCATCTTAGTTCTCTGGAGTTAGAAACTCTTTTTGCAAGCTTGATGAAGTAAATGGCTATTTGGCAGAATCTCTGAGGCAAGAAACTTTGGACAGAGTACTAGAAAACTCCAGTAATTTCCGGGAAAAGGCTACAAATGTCATTTATACAATGGGAATCATTGCCCACAATCTAAATGACCTTAGAAGTAGATTCTTCATCATTTGGGTCCCAAGATGAGAATATAATGAAGTTAACCTTGCTTTGCAGACTGTGAGACCAACCTTGCTCAGAGGACCCAGAAAGTCATAACCAGATCCTGATTTACTGAGCTTTTGAGATAATATAGCCAAATTATTTAAACTATGAGGATTGCAGCAATTTTATTACATATCAATATGAAATTAATATACTATACTTTCAATAATTGTTTCACTCTTACTCTTTTTCCTGGGAGCACACTAAGAAGGGAAAAGATTAGGAGAACTTGAAATTGGGGTCACACTATTACTAGTGGGTTTCTCATCTAACTTCTTCCCTCTGGGCTTCCCAAATCCTACACAGATTGCATCTTGCTTAGTATCTCTTTTATGTTCAGTCCTGTTTTGGGCAGAAATAATTAGCTCTGCAAATCCAGAATAAAACTGATTGATCTCTTTCCTATTTTTCTCAAATAACAGGAAAAACAATTTCCAAATATTGCTAATGTTCTTGTCTGATGGTTTTTGCAGTGATTGAAAAAGACTTCTTTTCTACAGGGATTTGTGGGTCTTTCCTAGTGGCTGCCTAATCATCTCCTCAGTCTAATCTTATCCAAATATCATGCTTTTGTGAGATCATGTCCCATTAGCTGCACTGCATCTGGAAAGGGTGAGGGAGAAACTGAGATTTTATTATTGCTATATTTTCTCTCTTTCTCCCTGGTCACCACCTTTTTTAAATTATAGTATAAGATGGTGACCCCCTCTTAGTTTCAGTAATATAGGTATTGTTTGCTAGTTTCCATCTTATTTTCTGTTCGTTTTTTAGAAGGGATAATGTTTGTTGAAATATTTCATGTCCTGAAAATCCTCTTGCCCTCTGGCTTCCCTCCCACTGAATCGATGGGTTTCAGTGCTGCAAGGGAAGGATGAATTACCAGCTAAAAAAACAAAATAATTTCTCAACTTTGACTGTTTTTTCTTCTTTACTTGCAAGGCAATAGTTTTAAAAGCCAGAGTTTGCTTAAAAAAATAAGGTTTTACAATTCCTGAGCTACCACTAACTTATCTAAAGCAATGTTTACATACTGCATGATGCCACTTATAGGATTCTAAAATAATCAAACTCAGAGAAGCAGAGTATAGAATGATTATTATCAGGAACTGTAGACGAGGAGTGATGGGGGGGGTGGATGTTTTACAATGGGTAGAAGAGCTAAAAAGACACTTATCCAAAGAAGACAAGCAAATGGCCAACAGGTACATGAAAAAATATTCAACATCACTTACAATCAGGGAAATGCAAATCAAAACCACAATGAGGTAGCACCTCATGCCAGTGAGAATGGTGCACATTAAGAAAACAGGCAACAACAAATGCTGACGAGGATGCAGAGAAAAAGGAACTCTCCTACTGCTGGTGGGAATGCAGACTGATCCAACCACTATGGAAAGCCGTATGGCATTTCCTCAAACTGCTGAAAATGGAGTTTCCATATAACCCAGCAATACCACTTTTGGGAATCTACCCAAAGGACACAAAAACACTAATCCAAAAGGATACATGCACCCATGTGTTTATTGCAACAATGTTTACAATAGCTAAGGTATGGAAACAACCCAAATGCCCAAAAATAGATGATTGGATCAAGAAGCTGTGGTACATATACACAATGGAATACTATTCATCATTCAAAAATGATAAACACATGCAATTTGCAGCGACATGGATGGAGCTAGAAGAATTTTGCTTAGCAAAATAAGCCAGAAAGAAAGAGAAAAATGTCAAATGGTTTCACTTGTAACAGGAATATAGGGGAACCAAACAAGAGAGAGACACCCAGCAAGGGGGGGGGAGGATAAGGGCTCAAAATGGGGAAGAAAAGAGCACAAAGGACGATGGTGGTGGGTTACCCAAGGGGAATATGCAATGTAAAAATTATAAAGAAAAAAACCAATGCTTACGAGCTTGGATGCAATCTTTTCTATCAAAGTCAGTGCTTCTAAAAGTATGGTCCCTAGAACAGTAACATTTAGCAGCATCCTAGAACTAGTTAGAAATACAATATTTGGACTACTCCCCAGAACTATTCAATGAGAAACTCTGTGTGTGGGGTCTCATAATCTGTGTTTCTTCAAGTCCTCCATTTGATTTCTTTGCATAGATCAAGTACAGGTACTGTAAAGATAGGTGATAACTGAAGATAAATAGGGTTAGTTGATAATGTGACATAAATTGCTGAAAAACACAAAAGGCAAAAATTCTGCCTATAAAACAACTCGGAGACAGTGGGAAGAAGTGGCACTAGTGGAAACATCCATATATATATATATGTGGGGTCTGGAAAATACCAGATACAGTGCCCTACTATTCTACCCATTGCCTGTGTTCTGGGTGAGATATAATCCTTAGTTCCATATTTACTGAGTGTTTAAAATAGTGTGAGATCCATAGAGAGCGGTTGGTAGAAGAAGACTGATAGGAAAGATCACATGCAATAATGCAACCGTCTCTCCATGGGTGTTTATGATATGCAGTACATTGGGGATTTGCATTCAATTTTCTTCTACCATTTTACAGTGTATATTAGAATAGTTTGATTTTAAATTAAATTTAAATTGTTAATATAATTTATTCTGACTCTTTTTTTAAAGATTTATTTATTTATGCATACAAGAGCTGGGATGCAGGCCAGAGGTGTGTGTCGGGGTGTGTGAGAAGATTCACTAGAGACAGAGTGGGGAGCAGAACAGGCAGACGGACTGAAATACACCGCTGAGGGGAGCAGCGGGCGAGACAGGAGAGGTCTGCTGTGCCATGTGGGAAGCTCCCTGGTCAGGGATCGAACTTGTGCTGCAGGTAGCTTCATAGTGCTGAGACTTAATCTCTTGTACCACCAGGGAGGCCCTTATTCTGACTCTTAAGGAAAAAATATAAAGTTGACATTTTTTATTTTAGATAAAATACTTTAATTTTGCCACATTGTGTACAGTTGCTTTAGTTTTAGACTAAACTACAAAACTAGCTAAAATTATTTACTTGGTTAATCTGATTGTTTATTAAATTACTTAAAAAAGACGTTGCCAAAGAAAAAGGACAGTTTTTTTACTATTCATACAGTGAGTTACATATATTTCATCTGGACTTTTTATTTAGTTTTATCTCTAGATTATTTTTCTTGAGTACATTGATGCACATGTTATTATGATGTTTAACTACAGTTTCCTGGATGGCAACATTGATTATTATGAAGATAGTTTCAGAAGAGTAATGAAATAATTTAATGTACTTCCCATTTAATATCAAAAAGTGAATGGAGGTTGCATAGCTAAATTTAGTGTTTTGACAGTCTGAAGAAACTGCCTTGAGTTGCAAGTTTCATTATTAGGGATATGAGAAGAGAAGAATGCTGTTTTCATATACTTCTTTCATTATTAGAAAATATATTTTAAGTAATTACTTCATTTTCTAGGAACCACACAATAGAGTAAGGGAGAGATGGGAACTATTCTCCAGAAACATCATCACAATATAGCGATCAATAAACAATAATGAAATGAATGATAATATCTAACAGTAGAAATATATTCAAAGTTCAATTGCATCATAGATGAAAGGTACACTAAATCAGCCTGGAAGCAGTGAAGGGGACTTCACAAAGGTGATAATATCTGAGCTAAAATTTGAAAAAAGAAAATTCTAGAGGAATAAATTGGAGAAACACTCCAGAAGAAAGGTCAAGTTTCCTCTAGCTATATGTCTGAAAAAGAAAATCCATGATAAAATACTGTCTTACAAGCTGCAGTGATGAAATTGTTAAGAACCACAATTGTTAAATCAGGAAAATAAAGGCCTAAATATACTGATTGGTTGTTCTCCATCACTGAAGTAAAGACAGTGAAGTTGTGATTAGGGTTAATTAAAAGGAGAAGCTCGTCAGATACGGTTGGTAAATCCTGGAATGGATTGGGGAGGCTGCTTAATCTCCTTCCTAAATATAGAAGAAGCTGCCCTTGCTGCCACTTTGTTAGAAAGAAAAGGAAAAATGAACATTTTAAAAAGAGTCAGAATTTTTTTTTTTTATTCTCTTCAACTCAGAAAATAAGCCACTTTCTTCTGGTCATTAAGCCTCAAAGAAATACAATAATGAATAGAGAGCATAAGGTGTGACTCATTATCAGCACCAGCTGAATTCACAAAAATATGAACTTGTGTAAATGAGTATGTTCTCTCTTTATAATAAGCCAGTTTTGAGAAAGCTTTGTGACCTGTGCTATTGATATCTGGTTGATAAATTTTCAAGCTGAACTTTGAGAAACAATGGCAGAACCATACTGGGTAATGACAGAGTTGATTTCATTAACAGAAATTTAAATATCCTCGATTGTACTTTACCTTATCACCCTGTCCTAGCTTCTGTCATGTTCTTTCTGGTTCCTTGCTCTCTTCAATTTATGTTGGAAACAATCTCTAAAAGCGCTAGACTGGTAGCCTTATTTTGAGTGTAATCAACTTTGCTCTCCAAATATAGTACAATACCACCACGTCTGTCCAAAATGCTAATTTACAATAACTTAAAAAAATCTAGAACTGATTATTGAACAGTGTGCTACCTTGCCCATCAAACTCTTATTCTTTCATTAAAATTCAATAGCAAGTTTGTTAGAAGAAAACCATTGTTGTTGGATCTTAGGTGAGTTTGGTGCAACTGAAAAGTACATTTCAGTTTACTCAATTCTATTTCCAGTGATTTTATTCTGAATAACAAAGCTCATCACTTAGCTTATTGATAACTTAATTTCTTCTGTCAGCTGTACATGTAGTGACTAAACTCACATTTGATTGTGACAATGTGTATTTCAAATATACTAATAAGGACTTTTTCCAATGATTTTCTCTTTTGACTTTTAATAAATTATCATATATCATGTATTTCCACATGATCTTAACTTTAGGTAGTACTGCAAATCAATTTATGCTTAAAAGAGTCAGAGGTCTCAGGCCACCTTGGTGGCGCAGGGGTTAAGTCTCAGTGCTGCCACCACTAGGGCCTGCGCTTGATTCCCCTGCCAGGCAACTAACTCACATACAGTGCGGCAGACCTCTCCTGTCTCTCCCACTGCTCCCCTCAGCAGTGTATTTCAGTAGATCCGCCTGTTCTGTTCCCCACTCTGTCTCTGGTGAATTTTCTCACCCCCCTGCACCTCTGGCCTACACCGCAGTTCTTCTAAGCCAAAAAAAAAAAAAAAGTGTTCTATTTAAATAGTGGGGAAGGAACAAGTAAATTGGTGCTGTGTTTTGTTCTGTTTTGCATGAAAGGCAAATTTACCTGCTTAGATAAAATAAATATCTACTGCTATATACAAATCACTAACATTTTTATAATGCATGTTACTTGTTCCCCCTTTTGATCATATTCAGTGACATTCTGTTTTGTGTTGTCATGTTTAAAAATTCAAACTGCCCTTCTGAGAACTATATTTTCAAATATTTTAACACCTTAATGACTTCACACTGAACCATAAAATATTTATACCTTCATTTTTCAGAGCACTTAGACTATGGGAAGCTCGTAATAATGTGTAAAAAAGCAAATTGTGATTACTAGAGCATATTTTTGTGTGTCTATATGTGCATAATGAAGAGAAGGAAAAATGCTTTACCAAAGTGAATTCTTGCAGATAATCATAAAATGGAAGGAAGGGAAATAATTAAAAACTTTCTCCCAGTGTGTTATTTATACAAGTCTCTTGATAGGATGAAGCAACAACTTCCAAATCTCAATTTGTACTAAGTGTTTTCATATGGTAATGGATGAAATAACTCTGAATTTAACAAATTTTCAGATCTGCTACTTCTTATGTCTTCAGTATTTTCCAATTGCTCTATCAGTCATCAATTTATCTTTTACCACCTGAGCATTAAAAATGGGCATTATAGTTAATGATGTTTACCTCATAGACTAGTCAAACCATCATAATAAACAGCAAAAATGGTCTCATGGAGTGTCATAAATAAACCAAATGACAAGTTAGGAAATTTACTCTGTCATATAAATGCCAAGGCTAGGCAGTTTTACATACACATAGATTAGATGGACATCTAAATAGGTATATTTTACAAGTACTCAGGAAAGATCTCTTGTAGGCAAGGATTCTGTCCACTCTTGACACAGTTCCACAACTGCACAATTAAAATTCATTCCTTTGACTTAAGACATTAGAGTTTCAAAAGTTCCCATTTTTAAACATAAAAAATAGTCCTTAAAATTAGGTAATAGCCCAAATTTTGCCAGAAGCACATGGAGCATAGCTCCTGTGCAGCAGCGCCTTTGGCACAAAACATGGCTGGAATGCTGAGAATGCTCTCATGGGTCTAGAGACAGGCCCTGAGGCTAAATGACTAGAGTCAGGGACCAGAGCACACACTGAGTGGGGCCCTGTCTTCCTTTCCCCTTCATTATTGTGTTCCTATTCGTTCCCAGTGGGCTGATTAGTTAGGATAGAAAGCCCAATATGCTGTGGAGCTGTCGGCAGCTGCGATGTGAGTTCAACGCCCGGCCGGGGAGAATCCCACATGGCGCGGCAGACCTCTCCTGCCTCACCCGCTGCTCCCCTCAGCAGTGTATTTCTGATCTGCCTGTTCTGCTCCCTGCTCTGTCTCTGGTGAACCCTCTCTCCGCCCCACGCCTCTGGCCTGTACCCCAGCTTGTATGTATAAATAAATAAATCTTGAAAAAAAAAAAAAAGAAATCCCAAGAATGACCAGACTTCTGGTCTTCAGACCAACCTGGAACTGCAAATTTTGGAGACAAAAAAACTAGTAAAAACAGCTGCTCTTGTGTATTCTGTGCTCAAAAATATACAAAAGTTCACTGCAATCAAAGTTTGATGCTGATGCCTGACGAGCTCAGTCCCCTACATAAGTTTTGTGTTAGGTCAGTTCTTTCCGTGTCTCAGGTCCTTGATCCTGGAGATAGGCAATTATTTACTTTCAGTACTTAGTAAGCATTTTCAATTTGGGCGCTGTGGACTTCTCATAGTTGACCCTCATTGCTTTACAAGTTCTTTCATGTCATCCCCCCAAAGACAAACATTTATCCAGGTGGTAACAGGTACTGTAATTGTGGAAGTAAAATTTATATGTATCCTGTGAAATGCTGAAAAAAACCTGTTGTCTTGTCATCACCAACCACATTTATCCATTTTGACTTTTTTGGTTCCACATTCTTTATTCAAAATAACATCAAAAAATAAAATACTAAGGATATATTTAACAAAGGAAGTACAGAATTTAAACCAAAACTGCAAACTTTTCTGAGCAAAATTAAAGAAATCTAAATTAATGGAGAAATAGTCCAAGGCCATTTATTAGAAGAATCAACATTGTTAGTAAGACATTTCTTCCAAATTTGTTTATAATTTTAGTGTAGCTCCTACCAAAATTTATAAGTTTACTCTAATATTTATATGGAAATACAATAAATAACCTAGATAAGTCAAAACTCTTTTGGAAAAGAAAGGACAAACAGGTACTTTTATTACTCTCATCCAAAGGTTATGATGAAGCCACAGTAATCAAGATTGTGTAATATTGGATCAAGGATAAGGATATTGATCAATGGAAAATGGCGGGGCTTGGGGGGAGAAAAACAGCTCAGTACAGAAGTAAGCAGTTCTTTGTTATCCATCCCCATTATACTTCACATTTCTGTTCCAGAATGTGCTGCAGCTTCTGTGTACCCCAGAACTACAAAGTCTGCCCTTTGCGCAAGAGTTTGCTCTAAATTTCCATTATCACATATCTCATTAGCAACCTAATGAGATAACATAACAAAGCATAATAACATAAACAAAGCAACCTGTCAATCTACCTATACAATGAAGAATCAGTCTTAAAATGACATTCGCAATGTTAAACAATGCATTCTTTTTTATGATTAGTATAATATTTGTTTCGTGATACATTCTTATGTAAAACTCTACTGAAGGTGAAAAGCTCAAGAAAAAGACAAAACTTGCAAGCTGACCATAGGTCTGAGGCATACAGCTAGGGAGGGTTGGGGGGAGGGGTTCAAAACAAGGGAGGGACAGCATAAGGGACTATGGTGATGGAACATGGGTGCTGTGGTGGTGGCAGAATTATGGGGACAACACCTGAGGGGAATTATGGGGACAACACCATTTTTTGTACAAAAATAAGCAACAGTGTAAGAAAATTAATTTTTAAAAAGCTGTACTGAAGGAACTCATTCATTATTTATTTTTTTCAATTTATCGCTGTTTGTGTGTATGTGTGTGCTTTACTGTCTTTTAAGTTTGGATCATACACTGCTACCAGTAAGTATACTTTATTTTTCTTTGAGATTAAATCCCTTAGTCAGTTCTTCCCCTCCAGATTAGCAGCTCCATTAGCTGAAAGGATGGAACATGCCAAGGTATTAGGAAACAAGAAAAGAGGGGAAAATACTAATAGGAAAAGGTTAGGCTATGGATCCTTTCCAGTTTAATTTTCCATTGTGCTTTATGATCAAACCAAAATTTTTGAACACTAGCTATCTCACATAACTGAGCCAAAAGTGGTCCTTGATGAATAATAATATATTTAAATGGCAGATATTGTAGAAGAAGAACTTGCAAATGTGATGAGGACCAATGTTTTTGAAAAAGCCAAATATTTCAAGGACAGATCATTTGAAAAATTACTCTTAAGTACATATAGCACTTAAGTAATGATTTTCTTGTGAAGGATAAAAGGAGCAATTTTAGTGCTGCATTTGCTTTTACCACTCTTTCTTCTCTTACTTCTCTTTAAGCATATGATTATAAAGATAAAGGTAATAGGAGGGATTTTGGCCTTTATTCTATTTTTCTCAGGGGGAAGAAAAACAAGTTGTACTTAAAAAAGTCAAGTAAATAAATTAAGAAAATTATAAAAGTACAAGGTAAATGCTGGAGTTATTTTAATTTATTAAAATTATTTTATCATTTTATTTGGCAATATTATTACTTCTCAAAATGTTACCTAATATTATTAAAAGACATTTTAAAGTAGTTACTTTCTACTTAAGTCCTACTATGCGCTCAGAATTCTTCTGCATTATCCATCTCAGTTCCTGTTGACAACATTTTCATGAAACTGCTGCACTATCACCACTTAAAGAATTTTCATTCATTCAAAAAAAATTTATGACTCCACAAGTGGGTATAATTTATGTAGTATCACTCTGTAAGCCAACAGCTTGAGATGAAATCTAAATCCATTTTGATTTTATTTTTTATTATTTATTATTTATATTTATTATTTTTCTCAAATTGTATTAATTTATCAGTTATTTACATAACTCTGTAGTTTGGGGGAATATAATTTCACACCCCCATCTGCGCACATGCTTGATTTTAAAGTACATACCCTTTCATACCACATCTATCTTGCAAAGATGTTGAAAATGCATGCAATTAGCATATTCTGATGCATCCAGATTGGTTGTCTTGCCAGTTTTTTACATGACTCTAAGTAAAAGGTACTGTTATTATTCCCATTTTACAGATAAATGACATGATACACTTTCCAGTTTTATCCTGTACATTTATGGCCTCAAACATGAATCCCACAGTTTCTCCCTTAGTGGTCTATTTCCTTTTAGTGAGAAATGGTATTTGGCCAGCATTAAGAGTTGCTATTGATTCTTGGCTCCGGTCAAGATTAAATAATTTCTTTTTTTAAATTATTTATATAAATAATTTCTTGCAGAAAAAATGTATCAAGAATTCATTCTGGGAGTTCCGTTTTACATTTGAGTGGAACCAAAGTAAAATAGGACACAGTGCTTGTGCTTGGTCTTGTTTTTGCTTTCATAGCTCTCTGTCTTTAGGATATCTCAAGAACATAAAGTCAGAATTCTTGGCTTAAAAGTGAGTTGAGATAGGGGCCTCCCTGGTGGCGCAGCGGTTAAGCGCTGCGCTGTGGAGCTGTTGGCAGCAGCTATGAGAGTTCCACGCCCAGCGGGGGAGAATCCCACATGGTGCTGCAGACCTCTCCTGCCTAGCCCGCTGCTCCCTTCAGCAGTGTATTTCTGATCTGTCTGTTCTGCTCCCTACTCTGTCTCTGGTGAACCCTCTCGCCGCCCCACACCTCTGGCCTGTACCCCAGCTTGTATGTATAAATAAATAAATCTTAAAAAAAAAAAAAAAGTGAGCTGAGATAACTTATCTATTCATGTCACCAAATAGGTACAAACCTAGGTTTTATTATTTTCTTTTATTTTGGCTTTTTATATTTTAATATTTTTTTTCTCAATGTCATTACTTACAGTACTTTCTATTCTGTCTATTCTGCTGTTTCCTGCCTCTTCTTACAGGTAAATATTCTGGCAATTACATTGCCTTTTCATTTAAATATATACTAGATACCTGGTTCTTTTTCAGTTGCATGGTGTGACATTTAGTTCCTATAGTATACTTTACTTTATTCAATCATTCTTTTCTTGATGGACATTTGGGTTACTTCCAGCCTTTTACTATTAAAATTAGTACATCTGTCTTTTTTAGTTTTTAACCACTGTGTCATTGGTAATGAACTCTTAAAAGTAAAATAACTAATCAAACTATAATTGCATATGTAATTTTGCTAGATACTGCCAAATTCTCCTCCTAGAGGTTGTAACATTTTGTATCCCTGCCAAGTTACGATTGTGCCTGTTTCTCCACAGGCTTGCAAGCAGAGTATGTTGTCAAATTTTTGAATTTTTGCCCATTTAATAAGTGAAAAATGTTATCCCTTTTTAATTTTACTTCATATTTGCTCTACTATGTGCCAAGGTGATCATTTTATCATGTGGTTAATAGTTATTTCCATTTTTGTTTTCTCTAATCCATCTGTTCATATTTCTAACTTATTTCTTTTAAAAGGCCATTGGACTTTTTCCTTCTTTTTTACAGAAGTTATTTATATATTAGAAACAGCAAACTTGAAGTGTACTATAAATTGAAATGTTTGACTTAGTACATAATTTTAATTTTATTCTGTGTATATATATATATATATATGCATATGTTTGTTTCTATTCCAATTTTTAGAAATTGTAAATTTTATAGATCAGTTATTTTTAAATTTTTATAGACAATTTATATTTGTACTGGATATATAAATGTGTTTAAGATAATTTTCCCCATTCAGAAGAATTCTCCAAATTTTAGGAATTCTCCAAATTTTCTAATAATACATTTATGGTATCATTTGTTACATTTAAATCTATAATCCATTTGAAAAGTATAGTGTTATACTTGGTACAAACAAAATCAAATTTTATATTTTCATCATTTAATTGTTTAGTGAGGAATTTATCTTTCTGTCATTAATTTGAGATGGCATCTTCATCACTTAGTTTTTGCACATGTAATTGGATTTATTTTCAGATGTTATATTCTCTTCCATTGTTTTTTTCTGAGTATTTTCATGCCAATATTAAGAAGTTTTATTTTTTTAAGATTTATTTATTTGTGCATACAAGCTGGGGTGTAGGCCAGAGGTTTGGGGAAGGTTAGAAGATTCACCAGAGACAGAGTGGGGAGCAGAACAGGCAAACTGACTGAAATACACTGCTGAGGGGAGCAGTGAATGAGACAGGAGAAGTCTGCTGCGCCATGTGGCAACCTCCCTGGCGGGGTGTCAAACTTTTATGGCAGTGGCTCTGGATAGCTTCATAGTGCTGTGACTTAACCTGTTGTGCCACCAGGGAGGCCCACTATGAATAGTGTAAATAATATATGCCAGAATTGTGGGGTCATACTCTCCAAAATATTCAAATAGCCTTTTTTTTTCAGCATGCCAATAGTAGACCTCTTGTTACCTTGTTAGGGAAACTAGAGGTCATTGAGGGCCTTTATGCCCTGGATAGTCTGTTCCCATACTTAAAGAATGCAGACTGCTTAAAGTGGAGAGCAGTGAGGTCCATGAGGCCTAGGAGAATTTTCTGTCCTTGTCTAATTCCTTCACCCTTCCTTAACCCAAGGAGAGATCATCACATCTTACTCAAAGAAACAATCACTGCGCCCCCCTTTTATGACCTAATAGAATGTAGTATGGGGAGGTCTCAGTCTGTTGTAAGTTTATTGGTGAGTGAGTCTCTCTATCTAGTCTTATCTTTATTCTCAGAATAAAGATGAGGTAACCCCCTTCTTGTCCATCGTGTGACATCACCCCCACTCTCTTTCCCTGATACCCCAGGACTGGAAACACATGATAAATATCCCCGTTCCACTCCAACAATCTAAATGTTCTATACATATAATGTTAAATTGACTGTTTTCCCCTATTGATACTGTTTTGATTACTAAACCAGCCCAAGAAAAACCCAGGAAGCTGGGAGATTTCCCCCTGCACCTGACTTAAGTTTAGATTCCTCCTCTTTGCTATATTTATTATCAGGGTTTCCTATCTATTCTTGTTTGTTTTTTGAAACAGATACTACATTTAATTTACTTCATTTCTAAAGAGGGAAAATCTGATAGTATTTTTAACTGGGATTGTGTTAAATTACTAAATTTAGCGAACTTCATTCTAGTAGTAGTCTCAATCTAGATACATGTGCTTGTTAAAATCAGTGAGCAAAACTATCATGAGAAATGAAGTTTTTACAGTCTTAAAGAATTATTTCCAAATAAAAGTGTCTCTAAAGTAAGTGGAAAAGTCCATTAGTATTTTAATCCGGAAATTTTATTTTGGGGAAATTATGAATTTTTTTTACACAAATATAAATTAAAACAAATATATAACAATTTTGTTTAAAATTAATACAATTCCAAAATCTTAAATACTAAAGCATGTAAGCTTTACTAGATAAATTATTATCTAGGCATATTATTAAATGATATGCAGTTATTTTCTTAAAATGCTATTGGTATCCTTTTCCTTAGATTATGAATATATGTTATCCAAAACAGCTTCAAAAGAATCCATAGAATATATTAAAGAAAAAGATGGCACCAGGCAAAATAAGTAAAAAGAGTTAATTTAATGTGAAACTATTGCTACAATAAGACAGAAATCAGAGACCAAATATGGATACCTAACTGCTGAGTTAAAATAAAGGAGAGTTTTTGAAGAGTTAGAGGAGGAGACATCTAAGTCAGCTGTACATCCTAAATCTTTTAAGAAATATGGTAAACTGTTTCCTAGCTTAATGACAAGAGGGAGTTTTACAACTTGAAGCAAGTTGCCTCCTACTCACCCACAGAAACTAGGAGGCAAAGATTTGGAAACCAGATTAGTTGACTATTCAAGGGATTGAATTCTGCCTCTTATAAATATTTGCTTGGTGTACTTCAGTTGACTGGTGAATATTGTAGGAGGGCTAAGAGGGCACAACTAATTGAGTGAGTTAACCAGTGTGATAGACCATGTAAGGTTCTCAAAACAGTGACAGGCACACAGTAAAAATTTGATAACATTTTTTTTTCCTAAAGCAATTATAGTGACCTTCATGTTAAGTGTATCTTACAGGATTTTCATGAGCTATTGGATACATTCAAAATTAGTTCAATACATAGAATTTTAAAAAACTGGTATATTGTTTATTTTCACATGTTAGCATTTCATATGGTAACATTAGCATTTTCACGTTAAAAACTTGGGTCATTCAAATAATAAGCAATTCATCACACAGAATTCTTTTTTGTGCTATGTTTTCTATAATTAAAAATATTCAATAATCAAAGCTGTGTCCAAGCTTTTTGTCTCCAAATGATATTTTATAATCAAATTTGTAAGTTGACCCAATCCCTCACTCTCAGTGGGATTCTCACCATGGCAGACCCAGGAGCCAGAGTAAGGTGCTCATCCCCATAAACACAGGCGGTTTGAGTCCCTGCTTTAGCATAATGTTCTGCCCATTGTGGAAACGGGTTTCATCCCATTTCCCCTAGGGTTAAAAGGAAAGTTAGTAGCAGAACTTGCAGGTTCACATTCATGCTGGGTCCTTACACTGAGAGGGCTGGATTATCACAGGACTGGAGCCCTCTGTTTTCCTGTTACAGAGGAATTTCAAATTTTCTTTTGCTTCACAGGAATATTCAGTTTTTGGTCAGATCCTGTTTCCTCAATTGGGAAATAAATTTTTATGCAAGTTAAATGGCCCCAACTAGTCAGGCCTTTTAATTTAACAGCTGTCAGAGTAGATAGGATAACATTATATGGACCTTAACATTTTGGCTCCAATTGATCCTCAGGGGATCCCTATTTTCCAGTTAATGAGAACTTGCGCCCCTAGCTAACTGGGACCTAGGAAGTCAGGTGTAGAATCCTGCCAAACTTTAGGGTCAGGTCTGAAGGATCTCAGAGCAGGGCCTGGTATTGCCTTAACTGACTGCCAGCCAGTGGTGCCCCTTAGCCTCCAATATTGTTTGTACTGCATGTTGCATCTTGACCTCTAGAGGCTGCCCAAGAGCAAGTATGGAGGCTTCTTGAACTACCTGGGTCATTCCTTGCTGGAGTGATTCTTGGGTAACCAGGCCATCCTTGGGCTTCTGGGTCTAGCTGTTTTGAAAAATATACCACAGGCTGGGGATTTGGTTCCAATTTCTGAATTAAAACACCTGTGTTTTTCATGAATGTACAAGGTAAAGAAGTTTAAAGGCTGGAGCTCTATAAATTTATATTTTTAGTGTTTCGAAGATCTTTGACATTGAGCCAGTCAATATCAGAGGCTCCCCATCAGTTCCCTTAAGTGCTTCATATAATACTTTGGCAATTAATCCATATTTGACAGTACCAACACAGTCATTGGCTGAAATTTGGAGTCTCTACATAACCATGAATTTTTGTGAATTTTGTATTGAGGACAAAGGCAACACTACTCTCCAGTGTTCCAATTTATAGAAGAGCACCCAAGTGGCAGACAGACTTAGGGCTACAGTTTCTGGTATTTTTCCAAGCAGTCTCTATTTCAAGTAATAAAGACAGGTAATATCAAAAACAGAAGAATTAATAGAGTCTGTTCTCAGTTCTGCTTTGTAATTAGCAGAAATTACTATATATATGTTTCTCTTTAAGTTATTTTGTATTTTTTTTTCTTTCAGTGTCATTCTGGATGATTCAGTGTGATGTTAAAAGAAATGCCATTGGTATCACCAGGCAGATACTATTTGAATACAGAAATTAGCAATTATTTAATTATAGCAATAACTGTATTATTCTAGGAAGTCTTCATTTAAAGTAAGCAAATTATTTGAATTGTTAATAGTCAACATGACCTTAATTAAGCCATTTGTTAATAATTCTTTCCCTAAACTAAACCTAGTTCATTCAATTGGCTTTTTTTAAAGCACAGAGTAAAACTTCTGCATTTGAAGTTTTGATTTTTGTCAGTGGTTCAATTTTTTTTTCTCCCTGAAAATGATTATAGCAATCTTCAGTGTTCATAAGTGTAAATTTCACTTGTTTGTGGCTCAGTAACTCTGGTTTCAGTTTCCTACCCAAAGCTACAAAATCACTTTCAAGAGCACCATATAAGTAAATTAAGCCATCAAGTCATCAAGCTGGGAATGTCACACCCAGGAGGGCACTACAATGTTTATAGCAGCTACATTGGGGTTCCAACAAGAATTTCCCAAAGCTGAAAACAGTCTCAGGCTTAGAGACTTCATGGAACATAAACCTTTACTTCAAAAATAAACTTTGTATTTTGAAAACAAACCATTTATTGTTTGTATAAAAGGTCTCTGAGTTTTGTTGGGAAACAATTTAACAACACCAGTTTAATAAAAATACAAAAACACTGTGGAACAATGATTACAAATGTAACCTTTACTTTTAAAAGAGCAAAAGCAATTTGGCCCCTTGGTTTTAACATTGTGTTGCTTGTCTGGTTACACAGATTCTTAGTTGGTCACAAAAGAATTTCTGGAAATCTATTTTTCTTTTTTTTTTTAAATTTATTTATTTATACATACAAGCTGGGGTAGAGGCCAGAGGCATGGGGCGGCAAGAGGGTTCACCAGAGACAGAGTGGGGAGCAGAACAGGCAGATCAGAGATACACTGCTGAGAGGAGCAGTGGGTGAGGCAGGAGAGGTCTGCCGCAGCATGTGGGATTCTCCTGGGCTGGGTGTCGAACTCGCATTGCGTGCTGCCGACAGCTCCACAGCGCAGCGCTCAACCGCTGTGCCACCGGGGAGGCCCGAAATCTATTTTTCTTATGTTATACTTTTTTCATGGATTTTTATTTCTTAGTGAATAGCTCTTTCTCTCCCCAGTAGAGGAAAACCTGTAAAATATGTGCATATTTATATTAAGTATTATGAACCTGAAACAGGAGCCACTTTGATTATAGCTTTAATTTGTTTTAGATGAAGCTTGAAAATAGTATCTGAAAATTATTTACTATATATAAAAAGCCATATTTCATAGTGTACACAGGGTATCTAATATTAATAATTAAACTTAAATTTCTTATAAACTTTAATAGTAAGAAGCAAACTGCCTATACAGATGATTTATACTGTTTCTATTATCATTTCTACCAACTAAAAATTGCAGTCTATATTTAACAATTTTAAAGGTATGAAGGGCCCTTATAAAGACTATGTAGTTTATCTCATTTTCGATTCATCCAGAATAGTGGAGTATGCTCTTTAGATTATCATTTTCTTAGTTAATGCTTAAATTTTGAGCAGTAAGGTTTTATAGCACATTTAAATAACGCTTCAAAGCACTTAACTTTATTTCTAAAGCATTGGCATAGGAGTTATGTGGAAATTGAAATTAACATTAACAATAACAATAATGGTAGTCATAAGTATATAATAATATAATAGATGATTTACTTGAAACAGAAAGTCTGATTGAGCTTCCCCTATTTACTGAATAATCACTGCTGGACATTGACTCTTTGAGAAAAATTATATTACAAAGCATGAATGTAGATGATGCTATTCTCATAATTCCTTTTTAATGAAGATATTTAATAAGATCATTTTCTATAGATGATATAGGAAAAATATAAAAGGTAGAAAATAAAGAAATGAATCGTTGACCCTGGGCTAAAATTTTCCTCCTGGGGGAGTTCTCAATTCTGATCTTAAGAAATGCATGCTATCAAAGCAAATATATGGTTTTGTTAATTATAGTTTCTATGGGATTGACATTTTTAAAAAAGGATTTCACATGTAAGTGATACCATACACTTATCTTTCTTTTTTTTTTTTAATATATATTTTTATTGTTATTTATGTCTTTTACATTTTGCATTCCCCTTGGGTAGCCCACCACCAATTCACCCGTGATCCATCTCCATGGTCCCTTGT
>PVIJ01019747.1:0-22744 GCA_004024925.1 Scalopus aquaticus | reverse complement strand
CTGTGACCATTCAGGCCTCTCTTTTAGCAAACCTGTCCCTTTTGGGGGGTAGATCTTTCTGCAAGTGTCCTTTATTCTTCTCTCCCCTTTTTAAATAATAAACCTGCCCTTTGGATACAACTGACACCTCTGTCTCATGGAGAAACTTGCTGCTTCCGCTAAAAGGGGAGCTCTGATGTAACTTCCCAGACATAACCCAAGGACCCCACTCTCCAAACCGAACACATGTCCAAAACTAACTTTAGTCTGATGGTGATTATTAGGGCATCCCCAGATGTCAAAATTTGGAGATTTTCTCTGAAGTCCTTTAGTTTCTCCATAAGAGAATCTTCCAAATTCAGGGCACACACATGATATTTTCGGAGCAGGAAGAGGGGGAAAAGATGGGGCCCTACCATCAATTGTGCATTTTTCCACATTATCCTCACTTCTAAGCCTCATGCCCTAACCTAACGAACTAAGTCTCTGTACTAGTGTTCTATATTCGATCCTCTTAATTTCAATTTCCCCATAGAATAAAACCTTAGGATCTTAATGTAACCGGGCTGAGTCCAAAGTCAGGTAAAGTGCCCCCTAGAGGAATTTAAAATGAAAAGCCCCAGGTAAACTGGGAAGTTTACCTTTGGGGCGGGGTTTCTGATGAGATATATCTGAGGGGCTGAAGGAGAAGGAGAGGTCAGATGCCATAATGCAGAAATGAAAGAAGCAATCACCAGGATGTAAGAATGAAAAGAGGTAGCCCGCCATGATGTAGGAAAAAGAAGAAATGTTTTTGAATCTTTAGTGACATTGGGGCCAAAACCCCAATCAACAATGGGATGAATATGTTAGTTGTGACATATGTTAGTAGTGGCATTTGCACAAAAGAATTTTGGGCAGTCATGAGAATGAAAGACCAACCAATAAGCAACCATATATTTGAATTTCACAAGCACAATGTTGAACGAAAGAAGCCAAACCCAAAAGAATACATGCACTGAGATTTCATTTATATAGAAAACTGTGCAAAAAGAATTGATGGTGCTAGAGATCAGAATAGCGTGTTTCCCTGTGGAAGAGAGTAATGACTGGAAGGGGTCACGAAAGAGGCTTCTGGGTGTTGCCATTTTTTTCTTAATCTGGGTGCTGATTAAAGGGTGTGTTCAGTTTGAGAAAGTCAAGTTGTATACTGACAGAGTGTACTTTTACATATTAAATTACACTTCAAGAAATAAAATAGAATTTGCTATATTTGAACAATATAGATCTTTAAAGGATTACCCAATATAATATGATTAAAGAAAAAGACCCATTTGTTAATATCACTATTCAATAAAAATAGATCCAGACTTAAGCAAATAAAAAAGATGACTGCAATAGAGTGAACGCTCTGACCACAAGATTTCCAAGTGTCTTCAAAATCAGGCAGATAGACGTTTTCTCTAATAGGGGAAGTACACAAACTGGAAAGAAGCCAGCGTGACAGTATGATCCAGCCTTGGAGTGGGCCATATCTTTCCTTGAGGTTGGTTGGGAGGGGTTCTTCTGAATTCCGGGGTTTGTTTGCCCTCTTGGGTGAGTAAAAGTTCAGGGTCCTGTGGGGAAGTGAAAAACTTAACTGAAGTTTAGTCAAGTCAGTAATTATTTTGCTCCAGTTGAACAGAAAGAACAAATAGTTCAGATAACCATTTATGAGACAAAGAGTGGGAACTTGGAGGTTCTGTGTCTGGCTTTAAATTCTGTGTCTGGAAGCGAACAAAGGGGTTATCCACTTAGCATTAACTAAGTTACACGTGGAAGGGAAATGTGTTTCATTCTACAGAACACAAAAGATGAGGGGGGATTTCTTTAGCCATCCCTGCCTTCCACATCAGGTCCAGTTCAACATCATCAGTCCCTTATTTTGTTAAAAATAAAACTAATACCATTTATTATTGAATGACTCAGAGGCAGTAGGCTTCATGAGTGAGGCAAGGTAGGTATTAAGCAATAATCTCCTGAGGACTCTTGTTGATGTTCCTACAAAATTAGTTGAACCATTTGTTGCACCTGTCATCAAACTGACAGCTGTTGGAAGGTCTTAGAAATCAGACACCTAATAAGAGGAATGCAAGAAAAATAACAGAGGGAATTTTTAAAGATTGGATAAGGGGTAAAACCAAGACTTAAGTTATGAAGGGAGCCAATCAAGAGGGCTCCGGGACATTGGTGCTGAAATGTCCCTAATGATGACCTGATGAATTTCTCAGTCTGTGACCTGAATATTGTTAGTGATAGCATAGCTGTCAGAAAAAGCTCAGGGAAACCTATGCACAACAGCTGTTATCTGCCACTACCTCCTTGAGAAGGCAGAATCATGTCCAATACAAGGTGGTTGTGAAAGATCAATTGTTGGAGTTCTTTCAGTTCTCCCTGATAACATTGTTTTTGATGAGACCATCCTGTCCCTAGCAGGGTCCATGTGCGAGAGACTGTCTGTAGAGCTGCTGGGAATGGGGAGTGGGGACTTTTAAAACAGTGGATGACTCTAATGGAAAGAGCCGTAGAGTCAACTCCTGGAGGCAAGGCAATGGGTATGAGTTGTGAACTGGGTTGAAGAAATGCCACATGTTTTGGGGTCCTGGGAAAGATGAAGGAATTGTCAGATAGCTTAAGTGAGGGAGAAAGTGCGAGAATAACACAAGTAGACCATCATGGAAAGCAATGGTGTGGTAGAGGGAATTCAGTGGAAAGCAAGGATGATGTTGGAGGGGGCGGGGAGAAGGACAAGGATGCCACAGAGGAGGATACAGAGAAGGGCGAGGATGGAAATAGGCTATAAAATTCTAGATAGGGGTGAGTGGGGTGCTTGTTTCAACATCCTTTATGGAAGCCAATCACCAGTACACGGTGAGTTCATCTACGTGATGGAGAGTTCTTGGGAAGGTTTCTGCTTCATGATGCCATCTGCATCTGGGGAGTCTTGAGAGCCTCCGTTTAAGATCTGCAGGAGATTTTCATTAAAAGAATCACTTGCGAGCCTCCCCGGTGGCGCAGCGGTTAGGCACTGCACTGTGGAGCTGTCGGCAGCGGCGACGCGAGTTCGAAGCCCGGCCAGGGAGAATCCCACATGGCGCAGCAGACCTCTCCTGCCTTGCCCGCTGCTCCCCTCAGCAGTGTATTTCTGATCTGCCTGTTCTGCTTCCCGCTCTGGCTCTGGTGAACCCCCTCGCCGCCCCATGCCTCTGGCCTGTCCCCCAGCTTGTATGCATAAATAAAAAATAAATCTTAAAAAAAAAAAAGAAAAAGAATCACTTGCACTTCTGCAATTGTGAGATGTGTCTCCAGAACTGGATCCCCTCAAGTATATCTATGGTGTTGGCTACAGAGGACAGTAGTTCTTTGGTGGCCTCTTACATGCTTCTAGCCAATGAGAGAGCATGCTAATATCACTAGTCAACAGTGAGATCGTTACTGACTTTAAAAGGACCTAACCTGTAATATCTTCGTGAGCTGAACATGAATGTAACACTGAAAATTTTTTATTAGCTCTTGTTTTGAAGATACTTCATATAATTCATTTTATATGTTTCACCATGTAAATTGATCCAGTGGGACTGCAACAACATCCTAGAATGATGTAATGTTGCACCACATTGCATAATGCCATCATGCACACATCATCCAGAGTTGATTGCATCATTTTCCGATGCAATGCAATACTACTGCCAGGCAGCTGCTGAAGGAAGCTGATGTCAGCAATGCACTATAGAAAGCCCTGTCAGAAAGGTTGAGCATTTAAAATATTTCAGACTTTGTGCAAAACAATTTAAGTTACTGTTCCATAGAACTGTTATTATTTTATCCATTTAGGCACAGCAACACCTCGAAACTGCGTTAACAGTGTGGACAATTCCTGCTCTATTTGTGGGGAAGTGACATTTGCCAACCAGAAGAAAAATATCACTCCTTGAGTGAAGAAGGCTTATCATCTTTACTTCGGATGCAAGGTTAGTGACCAAAACAAGCCTTAGGCCCCACCCCACATAGATGCTGTGCTACATGTACAACACAGCTTTCACAGTGGTTAAATGGCAAAAGACCATCAATGCCGTTTACAGTCCCCATGGTGTGGAGAGAGCCAAGCAACCACATAAAAGACTGTTGCTTCTTCTTGGTTCCGTCTCTTCCCGGTAGAATAACGAAGCAAAAGAAGTCGAGAATAGTCTACCAAAACATTCCATCTGCATTGAGACCAGTTCCACATGGTGAGGGACTTCCTATTCCAGAACCTCCAGCAGAATATTCTCTTGATTCATCTGCTGAGGACAAGTGTGAGTCGACCTGTTCTTCTCCTGTTCCATCAGCATGCAGTCATCCAGATTTTTACTGTGGTACATCATCAACCCCACACAAACTAACACAGGAAGAACTAAATGATCTGGTTTGTGATTTGGACTTATCCAAGAACAAGGCAGAACTGCTAGGATCAAGACTCCAACAATGGAATCTTCTAGAAGATGATGTCACAATTACTTTATATCGAAAGCGCGACCAGCAGTTGGAGCCTTTCTTCAGAAAGGAAAGTACTCTGGTATTCTGTTCCGATATTGAGGGCCTCATGAATGCCTTAGAAAAATCACTCATGACCCACAAGAATGGAGACTATTTCCAGACTCTTCGAAACTGAGTCTTAAGGCTGTGCTTTTGCACAATGGAAACCGTCTTCCATCTGTTCTATTCCTGAACAGCTGTACAAGAGACAAGCCAAGAAATCTAAGAAATAGTCTATGACTTGATTTTTTACAGGTATTACCCATAGGTCTATTATTATTGGCATACATTTTGTAATGTAAACATCAATTTATTGCAGATTACAAAAAAAATAGAGCCAAAATTAGAATTTGACTGTCATATTCGTGTTGAGCACATACAAATTGGTAGGAAATGACTAATTTTATTTTAGTACCATGACTTTTGTAAAAATATGTTGACCAGTGTAACAGTAAGGGCACATCCAAAACCATGAGTTTTAAGTTGAATAAAATGTAATTGCTTGGTTCCTCCTCTTTTTTGGCGGCTCTCTTTTTTGCCCCACACTTACCGTTTTGTCAGGATTATGTTTTGTGTCCATGAAGATGACAACTTTAGGTATTTTGTATAAATGGGATCTATTAAAAATAGAAAAAAAATAGGTTCAAAATGTAGTCTTCATGCCAGGCCCCACTCAGACTTTACACCTAGTACAGTTTCAACCTCTCCTAAAATGGTAATCTGAAACTAATTAACCCCAAGTTTCCTAATCAGCACCAGTGAGGTCATCTGTGTGATAAGAGCCCTTTGCTTTCCCCTGTGGAAAGGTGACTTTACCTGAAATAATCTTTTCTTTTGTTTTTCTATGTAGAAATACCCTCCACCATTTTGTGTAAGCTGTTGCAGTATCTAAACTAGATGCTGCCTGATTCATGAATGCTCTAGTTGAGTCAATTCAATCTCTAAATTTGTGATTTTGTGTTTTAACAGATCCTATAGTGTTTGCCCATTTTTAAAGTTGAGTTGTTTCCTTTCTTATTGTTGAGTTTAAAGAGTTCTTTGTATATTTTGGATGCAAGTCTCTTAAGTGTCTTGCAAATGTTTTCTCCCCATCTGTGGCCTTTTTATCTTCTTTAAAGTATCTTTAGCAGAGCATAATGAATCTAATGGAAATAGGAAAAGCTTAGGCTTTTCCATGGAAAACAAGGCTGTGACAGGAGTTGCAGATTGGGATGAGGAACCCTCTTCGAAGGGTCCTTGAATAAAATCTCTGAGATGTCCAGTAGGTTCAGGTTTTAAAGAATATTGGGGTAGTTCATTGATGGGCATGGTGGAGAATTCCACTTTCAAGAATTCTGCTTCCCAAATAAGTCCTATGTCTGTTGGCCTGTAGCCGAAAGGGACTCAGGGATGGGAATGTTGTTCTGAATGAGGACCCAGCAAAGGATTAGGGAAGTGGGAGGGATCAGGGAAGCAGGGTGACTTTCATAGCTGTCAGGGGACAAAGGCAGTAGAGGAGGAGCCTCCCCTCCCCTCCCCACCCCTGCAGTTTCAAGGACTAGTCCTCAGGAGCATGTAAACTATTTACATGCTGATTAGAAATTAAGTCTCAGCATCATAGATTAATAGGGCTGCAGAACTTAACAAAAGGCTATGTTGGGCATCATGGGGTCCATGATGATATGGGGAGGGACTAAAGAGGGTCAAATCATGTGATAAATTATCTAAGCCCACTACTGAAGGATTATGGGAAGAATTGTGTTAAGGGTGAGAAGGGGGTTCTAGTGTATATCAGAAATGTTACCACCTATAGTTATGTGCTACAGGGCAGAATAAAGGGCACCCCAAACCTGCCTGCTCTAAATAGGTTCTACCACCTGCTGCATCAAGACAAAACATATGCTAGTGCACAAGATTTTGAATAGAAAGGAACTTTAATACAATTAGTGTGTGATAGAAAAGATAGAGAAACCAAGCACCCAAAGTTACCCATCTTGTGGGTAAATGCCCAATTAAACAGGGTTGATGCAAAGCAGGGCCACTGAGGCCCCAAAGACTGCCACAGTCTAAGGCACTTCCGGGTGGAGACACACAGAAAAGGGGCAGAAGGGCCAGGCAAATCTGAAAGGAAAAGAGTAAATCAAAATCCAAGTCAAGATAAAGGCTGCCATGTCAACCTCCCCACGGGTCTCTCACTCACATCTCTGTCTCTCTCAAGTGTCTCCTGCCACGTGCCCCATGTCTGTGGTACCAGTCCAAGGCTGAGAAGCAAGTGCAGCTTCTTCACATGTCTCTGCTCCACGTGCCTCCTCCAGGTCTTCCTAGTCTCCAAGAAGCAGCAGCTTCTCCTCCTGCTGCTCTCTTCAAGTCTTTTTTCCCAGTTCCTACTGGCTTCACTGTTACAATTCCTAACTTCACCTTCCTGCCCAGCCCCATCCTCCCTTAGGGTGAGGCAGGGAACTTACAGTGTTACATATGGGTGGCCGTACATGGGGGTTTCACCCAGGGTATGTAAGGGGACAGACAGAAGCACATGTCTCAGAGGGGAGTCATGTAACTGATATTTTTCTTTTTGAACCACATTTAGCCCAGTGTCCCTTTTCCTTGTAATAATTCCAAGTGTCTCCATCTACTCAAGGCTGTAGGCAAGTGGTCCCCAGGCCTAAGGGTGTGTGTCCTGGAGTTGTTTCATTGGAGAGCCCTGAGCTTGCATCCTTCAGATGCTTTAGCTTTCCCAGCCTGCATCTTCATGGTGTTGTGCTAAACAGGGATCTCATAGTCAGGGGCATTTGCTAATGAATGTGTTTTTGAATAGCCTCCTTCACTTCATGGAATCTATTTAACAAAAGTGGTAAGTAGATGCCACGCAATTTTTAGAGTTAAACCTGAATAATCCTCCCAGATGTTTTCTAAGTGGTGTTTATAGTTAGAGACTGACTCATTTCCACTCTTGAATCTTTGATGAGCCAGTTTTAGATGGGAAGAGAACCTAAAGGCTAATCTCTAATCTCCCCAGCTATGTGCTATGGCCCAGTATATTTTTGTTTATCTGTACATCTAGGGAGGCTTGAAAAGCCTGAGTCTGACAAGAAGTCGGGTTTGATCAAGATCTGGAAGCCCTGGAGAAGATGACCCTAAAATTCATCTAATTATGTAGAAAATTCCTGCTTACAATCGAGTACACTCTCCAATTTACTCCTTCAAAAAGCCACAACATGGCCACCTCACAGTCGATGACTTCAAAGTGATTCATTCTGTGCCTGCTATTGGCCTCCTTAAATGTTTAGTCACAAGTTTTCGTCCCCCCTAGTCTTGAGGCCTCTTTGTGCCTAGTGATGATATCGACCACTTGATAAATGCTTATTAAACGTTTGCTACTGCATTAAAAGCAGCAGCACAGCAAGACTTTTAAGGTTTAAATAGCTCTATGATGTTGGTATTATTATTTTTATTTTATAGATGAGGACAGTGAGCCTCTGAGAAGTTCAGTAATATGTTATCGACACAAAGCAAGGTAGAGGCAGGGCCAGGATTCCACCTCAGTGTGTGACTCAGAAGCTAATGTCTTTAACCACCACCCCAGGCTTCCTCCATTACTTCCCTCGAGGTGGTCTCAAATCCATAGGTCCTATGCAAAGCAAATGGCCTTGTGATATAATCCTATGTGGATTTGGAGGATTTTCCTACTGCCTGAAGGTTTTCCAGTGAAGTGGACAGGATGGGAATTGCAGAAGTAACTTAGACAAGTTTAATATTAATTTCTTGATTCACTTTTTCTAATTCGAGATAATGGATGCAGTAACTGGTAGTCTTTCCTTCCAGAGAGGGTATTTGTGGTAGACATTGTTTCACAGACATCGCCCGGCAGCCACACTCATGTTCTTATGTTGTAGAGAAAAAAACCCATTTTCTCTCTCTTGAAATATATAGACATAGATATGTACAGATCTACGTCTCCATATAGAGCTATATTTCTGGGTGTAGATCATCCATCCATCCATCCATCCATCATCTGTCTCTATTTTTGCTATGATCCCTGTCTCTGAGAAAGAAATTCACATAGACATCTATATAAAAATTTAGTGTATGTTTAGAATGTGAATCATCATCAGAGACTTAATAACTAGAACTGAGCTATGTGGAGCTTACATTTCTTAGCGGTGAGCTTGAAAGCTCTACATGGCTCTGCTAAACTGTTTTGTTGCCCTGACGTAAGGATATGAACGGGGAGTGAAGAGCAGCACAGAAATCATTCTTTTTAAAAAGATTTATTTATTTATGCATAAATATAAGAGCTGGGGTGTAGACTAGAGGTGAGGGGGGAGGTGAGAGGATTCACCAGAGATAGAGTGGGGAGCAGAACAGACAGATTGACTGAAATACACTGCTGAGGGGAGCAGTGGCTGAGACAGGAGAGATCTGCTGCGCCATGTGAGTTAGCTCCCTGGCTGGAGATTGAACTCATGCTGCAGTGGTTGCTGATAGCTTCATAGTGCTGAGACTTAACCTGTTGTGCCACCAGGGAGGCCCCAGAGGTCATTCTTAAATGTTACTATGCCCTGTTCACCTGCTGGATTCCCGTAATAATGGTGGAAATCTCTTTACAATGGAATAGTGTAGTGTCTTTGATCACAATTTGGGGGCCATATGGAGAGAGAATTTGGTGGGGTGATAAAGTCTGAAGAGTTAGCGAATTCCCTAACATCTTCTGTTCCTCTCAAATGTCCCCTTTATTTGCCAGGATTCTCCATTTTCCTAGTTATTGTGACAACTTTACTGCTAGATGCACATTCATCAAAACTCACAGTTAATTTCTTGATTTTGCACCAGTGTTCTCAAATCTCTGGTTGTAATAAAAAAAAGTTTGCCATGACAATTACATAATATTCTGCTTTTCCATCTGCTTCCAGATGAGCAGGTTTGAACCAGAATCTGTATCTCATTTTAGATTCATGTTAGAGTCACAAGACTGATATTCTTAGAGTTGGCCTTTGCATCTCCTAAAACCAATGGGGTATGAGCCCCAGAAGATCACTGATGATTGCTTAACCAGCTGCTTGGCCACTGCCTACTTTCTATCCTAGGGTGGGGGGACCCTCACTAGTTCCCAGTTCATGTCGATTTTTTGGAGCCCATGCAGAGCTTACAAAAGATGCCAACTCACTACGGTTCTACCAGCCTTCTGATTAATGGAAAACAGGACAGACAGAACAAGTCCCTACTACTCTATGGAGAATTGTGTTTTTAAGGGAACTATTTCCTTTCCACTTACAAAAATGAGGGAGGGGCAGGGTTCTTTTCTCTCTAAAGCCAAGACTGAGGGTGTCTGCTAAAAGTTGTCAGTTCTGCATAAATTCTTTTGGTCTCCCATATCATTTCTGGCTCTCATGCATGCTTCTCTCTTTCTTGGGAAGGTGATCTTATGGAAAATATTAATATTAATGGAAAATATTAATTAATACTTTTTAAAAAAAGGTTTATTTATTTAAGCTGGGGTATAGGCCAGAGGCATGGAATGGCGAGAAGTTTCACCAGAGACAGAATGGGGAGCAGAAGAGGCAGATCAGAAATACACTGCTGAGGGGAGAAGCAGGCGAGGCAGAAGAGGTCTGCTGTGCCAGGTGGGAATCTCCCCAGCCGGGCGTCGAATTTGCATCGCCGCTGCTGATAGCTCCACAGCGCAGCGCCTAACCGCTGCGCCACCAGGGAGGCCTGGAGAATATTAATATTAATGGAAAATATTAAATATTAATTTAGATCCCCCTCTAAAAGGTCATTTTAGGCTGTGTGGCTTGCCCAAAGCACACTGTTCCTCCCAAAGATGCCTGCTCTAGCCTTCTCTTTCTAGGTTCTAGTTATCTCTCCTGCCCCTGTTTTCTTGGGTTTAGGGGTGGTGCAGCCACAAGGCTGCTAGGTTCAGGTTTTCCCACTACCCTTCTGTAGTTCTTTCACATCCTAACTACCCCTTTATAAGTTGTCCCTTTGTAAAAAAAACTTCTCTCCACTTGTCCTAATTTAAAAATTCCATCTGTCTTCTTTTGGGTTCTTGGCTGTTGTAGGAAAACTGGCAGAATATGAATACTCTGGTGCCTTCACTGGAGTGTAGAGTAGTGAAATAAAAGCTATAATAAAAGAACTCTGAGGCCCTAGGAGAGTGGTGCAATGCCCCTATCAGTCCTCACCTCCATTATTGGGGAGAGGAGAGAGCTATGTATCTTCTGAATTTGGGGGACACACTTTAGCATAGAACCTTATGTTTGCTGTTGGTCTGGAGGTTTTTTAATTTAAATTATTATTATTTTTTGCATAGAAGAACTGGGGTGTGGGCCAGAGGTGCAGGGGAGTGAGAGGAGTCACTAGAGACAGAGTGGGTATCAGAACTGGCAGATCTACTGAAATACACTGCTGAGGGGAGCAGCAGGTGAGACAGGAGAGGTCTGCTGAACCATATGTGGCTCAGCTCCCTGGCTGGGGATGGAATTCAGGCTGTAGCGGTGATAGCGCTGAGACTTAATCTCTAGCCCACCAGGGAGACCCTTGTTTTTAAAAAATTTAATGTATTATTTTTTATTCAGTAATATTAGCTTGCTGTATATGATTTAAGAGTATAGTTTCACACTCTTTGCTCACCACCAAAGCACCTATAACCCTCTAGTTCATTGGGGTCTCTTCCCACTGTGTTCCCCATCCCACTCTCCCCTCCTGGTAGCCTCAATTTTGCAGTCAGATTTTAGGGTTTGTTTTGGCTTAGCTTTGTCTGTTCCTTTGTTTTGTTTCTTTATATTCCACATATGAGTAAATCATTCCATATTTGTCTTTCTTCTTATTTCACTTAGCATAATCCTCTCCATTTCCACCTATGTTATTGCAAATAGTAAGATTTCATCTTTTTTCTTTAATTGGCTTTGAATGAAGGAAACTCACTGGAGATTTTTAAGGAGACACCAGTTAAGAATTCCAAGAAGAGGCCCTCCTTGGTGGCACATCAGGTTAAGTCGCTTCAGCACTATGAAGCTATCCAGAGCCACTGCAGCACGAGTTCTATCCCTGGCCAGGGAGCTTCCTACATGGCGCAGCAGACCTCTCCTGCCTCGCCCGCTGCTCCCCTCAACAGTGTGTTTCTGATCTGCCTGTTCTGCTCCCCACTCTGTCTCTGGTGAACCCTCTCGCCGCCCCACACCTCTGGCCTGTACCCCAGCTTGTATGTATAAATAAATAAATCTTTAAAAAAATAAATAAAAAATAAAAAATAAATCTCAGGCTAAAATAAATGAAGAATTTCTACAAATAGAAAAAAAAAAAAACAGGCAACCCAATATAGAAATGGACAAAAGTCTTTTTTGAAAAAGAGAAATGGACTTAAGCAGACATTCCACAAGAGGAGATCCAAGTTTCAATAACTATATATAAAGGCTTGTTTTTGCTGATTGCTTTTCATCCATGCATCACTTTACCACTCCTGAGGTATCTGACAGGGTGGCTGAGATTCCCAGTGGCTTCCTGGAGAGGTCTTGAGAATCACGGTGCATTTGGCTTCTACCAATTTAGCTCCCAGGCATCTCCAGTGAGAACAGAGGTCATGGCCCGAGGTCATGAGTCTCAACGGCCCCTCTCCCAGCAGTCCAGGAAAAAGTTACAAAAAGCCAAAATATCACAGATTTTGACAACCATAATCGCTGAGAAAATACCTTGGGATTTAAGAACCAACAGGTCATAAAGGAGATTTAGGAGAGGTTTCAGTAGAGAAGTGAGGCCACGGGTCAGGAAGAGGGTTTAAGACACAAGCCCAGTGAGTGTTCATGAGACTCCACCTGTGAGTGGGGTGACTTTGGGGACATCGCTTCACCTATTTGAACTTTAATGTCTTTATTTCTAAAACTGCAACAATTAGATCTAACTCAGTGCATTCTTTTGGTAAGAATTAAACCAATGTTTTTTTACTTGTACCAGAAAAATAGACAGAGCCACTTTTTCTTTAGACTGTTACTGGGTTCAAAACATATCTTTTGAAAGAATAAACCTTTACTTCCTCACTGCCTGTCCTAAGAACTTCTGGGGAAGAGGTTTTTGCAAAGAAATAATCATATTCATGGACGGGCAATTTAAACAACAGCTGGGCCTCCCTGTTGGCCTAGGGGTTAAGTCTCATTGCTATCATCCCTAAGGCCTGAGTTCAATCCCTGGCCAGAGAACTGACCCACATCGCGAAGCAGACCTCCCGTCTCACTTGCTGCTCCCCTCAGCAGTTTCAGTAGATTTGCCTGTTCTGATCCCCACTCTGTTTCTGGTGAATCCTCTCACACCCCACCCCCCACCCCCAGCACCTCTGGCCTGCACTGCTCTTCTACGCATTAAACATATAAATAAAACAATAGCTTATCAAAAATAACTGAATTTCTCTGTAAAATAACATGAGAAGAGTTTTGACTTTCCACTAACAACTGAAGTAGGACTGGGGCGTGCGGAGCATTGAGAGTAAGCAGGAATAAACAGGGAAGGGAGAGTGAGATCCCTGAGCAAAATGATGCTTGGGGGTTACTATGAGTCCAGTGTGGGGTGCTGGGAGTAATAAAAAGAACAGAGCAAAACTCCTGTTGTCAGCAACAGAGGAAAAACATTTAAGAAAAGACTGTCTTATAGTAAGTGACACAGTCCCTGCTGTGTTAGAGGATGATGAAATCCCTCACCCCAGCTACCCCCAACCTTCAGAGAACCTCTGCTGTGTGACTGAGCAACAGCATTCTGGGATAACTTTTACGTTTGGAGCATCAGGGAAGAGAAAGATCAGCACCAGTTGTCAGGTAATGAATGAGACTGAGAAACTGATGAGTGCAAGAAGTAGAAAAACAGATGCTTAAAAGAAATGTCCAGCTTGGGAATGTAACCAGAGCCCCCGGAGACTGGGCAGTCTTTATTCTGCACCCTCAGATGAGCCACCCATCCACTTTGCCTTTTCACCTGTGGTTGTGCAAGATGGGCTGTGACAGCATGGCCCTGCCCTTTGGTCTAGCTCTGAAACAACAGGCCCAGGAATGCGATACCTGGGACACTGAGAAGAAGGGTATAAGCTGGTGTCAGTGACTGAGAGAGGGGTGGGGTGAGCATAGAAACTGTCAGCTGGAATACTAATCAGCTCAGGCTGGCATAACAAATGACCACATGCTGTACGGCTCACAAAGGAAGCTTGTTTCCTCACAGTTCTGGAGGCTAGAAATCCAAGATCATGCTTTTGATAGACTTGGTTTCTTGTGAAGAGCGCTCTCCTTGGCTTGAAGAGGACCATCTTTTCCCAAATTCTATTGTGCATGATTGTGACCTATGAGGACTCCAGTCAAAAGGGAGTAGGACCTGCCAGGATGACCTCATTTTACCTTAATTACGTCTTTCAAGGCCCTAACTCCAAAAACAGTCACACTCTGAGCCACTGGAGGCTTGGGATTTTAGCATATGAATTTCGGAGTGAACAATTCATCCCATCATAGATGGGACCTCCTCCATATCCCTACACAGGATTTTCTATTTTCCTCTCATCAGCAGCCATTCCCGCTCTCCGCCTCCTGTCCTCCCTTCCCCATCCAAGGCCAGCATGTGACAGACATTTCGAATTCCTCCCACCCTGTCATATTGTCCCTTCTTCAGGTATGTCTTCTGTATCCGATATCTTCAATGTTTCTCTCTCTAGTTCTTTGCCATCCAAATACCCTCAAATCTATTGTATTTTAAAGAAAAGACCTCCACTGGTGTGGCTTTTATTGCTGCATTCGATCCCTAGTTGTTTTTGTTTTTTTATTTTTCTGAGCATGTTCTCCAAAGAGTCAAAATGACTTCCATGTCTCGGTCTTACTTGGCATTTATTCATTTACTCATTGTTTTTAGTTGAAGGGATTTTTCTGTATTATTATTTTTTGTTATGGCAAAATTTCAAATAGTACAAAAGATTAATAGTGAAAAGCAAGTCTCCTGCCAATCTCTACCTTGAGACTTAAATATTTATAGCCCCTAATGAGCAAATGATTCTGCCCCTGCCCACCTTATTGAGGAATAATTAACAAATACAATATATATTTGTATATATTGAAAGTGTACAACATGACCTAATATACAAATACCTTCTGGAATGATTGGCAAGAGATTTCACACACACCCTTACCTCACAACCTCCCTCCACCCCAACCCACCCAATCCCCCTAATTCACTAGAGGCCTGGTTATAGGTTGGGATTTGTCTGAGGTGGGGCCCCAGGAGCACCTCAAATCTTATATAGTGGGCAGGCACGCAAAAACCTTCATTATTAAGACCTGGACTAGTCCTGGAGACAACTCCAAGAGCTGGCCGCCCATTAACTGTCCGGTATCTTCAAGTAACACTGACGCAGAGGCGAGCAAGTTTCTGAGCGCCATGTACCGCTACCGCATCCGCGTGGCCACCGGGGCCTGGCTCTTCTCGGGGTCCCACAACCGCGTGCAGCTGTGGCTGGTCGGGGAGCGCGGGGAGGCGGAGCTGGAGCTGCAGCTGCGGCCGGCGCGGGGCCAGGTCAGCGGGCAGGAGCCCGGATCCCCACCCCGGTCGGGCTGGGCTCGCGACGGGAGGGCTTCCGCCACCTGGGGGCCGGCGAGGGCTGGGGGCCAAGGGCGAACGACACAGCCTGGCCGCACCGCCGGGGACTGCCCGCGAGTTGGGCTGCCTGGGCAGAGGCTGGGCGCGGCTCAGTCCTCCTGTGCCTCCCCCTGCCCCGACCCGGGTCCTCTCAGCCCCACTCCTTCCCCAAGGACGCCCGAGGCAGTGGCAATATAGGATCTGTGGCCAAACGGGAAGCTCCTCCGAGAGCGCGGACAAGGCGGCAGCTCAGCTGATAGAGGGATGTAGGTGCTGATGCTCGCGCATCCATGAGAGACCTGAGGTCCACGCACCCGCTCGCTCGGCCTCGCTGTGCGCTGGGGCGTCGGCACCCACAGCGCCGTGTCCGGACGAGCGAACGAGGGGTGCGGTCTCGGGAGACCTCGGCCAAGCGAGACTCCACTGAGCTCCCCGCCTCTCCCCGCCGCCACGCCACCCCTAACCCCGACCCCAACCCCTGGCCAGACGCCTCTCCCAGGCGCCTGCTACTAGGTCTCGCCACTGGGTTTTGGCTCCCCCAGGAGGAGGAGTTCGAGCGCCACGTTCGCGAGGACCTGGGTCCGCTGCAGTTCGTGAAGCTGCGCAAACACCACTCCCTGGTGGACGACGCGTGGTTCTGCGACCGCATCACGGTGCAGGGCCCGGGAGACCGCGCGGAGGCCGCCTTCCCGTGCTACCGCTGGGTGCAGGGCGAGGGCGTGCTGAGCCTGCCCGAGGGCACCGGTGAGGAGCCGGGCGGGGCGAGGAGGCCGGCGCCAGGCTTCCGGGACTGCTGGGGGTCAGCGGGTATCGAAATAGGACTGAGCAGTCAGGGGAAACTAAAAAAAGGTGCGCTCTAGACATTAAGTTTTGAGAATGCGGGATACGTGAAGGACACGAAAAAGTTACAAAGTCCCTGATTTACACAAGGCACAACAGGCAGTCAGAAGGAGGACCCAGAATAAGTGATCTGAAGGTGCCTCTTCAAAGAAGGTGAGGACAGGGAGGGGGAGTTGCACACTGATGGAAAACTGAAAACCAGAGTCAAAGTAGAAAGATGTCTACCTGAGAGGAACAAGGTCAGGCAGGGACAGGTGCGGCTAGCATGTGGACTGGGAGGTGGTGGGTGCCCCCTTTAGGAGACAGTGAGGGAAATATGGTTGTCAGAGCTGAAAAGTTGTAAAAGCCAGGGAGACAGCTGTGAGGGGTAATGGAGCACAGGGCTGGTGGTGGTATAAACAAAATATAGAATCTGTTACCTTAGAAACAAGTGGGAGAGAAACTTGAGGGCAAGGGCAGAAAACGGGTGTTTTGGAGTGACCAGCAAGTGTAATTACAGAGGAGGGCAGCAACATGTCAGGTTAAGAAACAGTGTATGTAATGTTGAGGCTAGGTGAGAGGGAGCCAGCTAAAGGTAGCACTGAGTATCCCTTCTCCGCGGTTTAGGTGAGAGGATACAAAGGTGGGGGGGAGGGAAGTGGCACACATAGCACATCTTCTCCCAAGGAAGGATGACAGTGGAGATGGGGAGGACAGGGGGGTAGTGTATTGAATTGAAATGTCATATTGGAAGACAGGTGAAGATGTGGGCAGGAGAAGACTGGGGCAGATGAGATTAACAAGGGTAATATATGATGATGTAGGATAGGTGTGGACATTTCAGGTGATTAAGAATAAAATTCATATGTAAAGAAGAATAGGGCCCTATATGGAGATTTGGGTTCAGGCTTAAGAAAAGATGTCAAACGTGGTATTTTTGTCTTGGGACAAATATAAGATCTGAGACTGGAATGTCAAGAAAAGAGGGTGGGCGCAGATGAAATAAATGACCCAGGAGGTTAATCACAAGAGGCAGAGAAAATGCAAAAGAGTATGATGCAGTAAAATTAAAAAGTAGGAGAGTGGACGTAGCCAGGGTGTAGCATGGGATTGGGTAAAGCAGTAGAGTCAATCCCCTCATGTCTCTCAAGCGCGCCTGGCAGGAAACACCTTGGATGTGTTCCAGAAGCATCGAGAGAAGGAATTAGAGGAAAGACAACAGATCTACTGGTAACCAACCACCTAAAACCTCTCTCCCGATTGTTACACCCTTTCCTGACAACTTCCTCCATCACTGCCTTCTACTCTGTATTAACTGTCCCTATCTCCTAGCTGGGCCACCTGGAAGGAAGGGTTACCCCTGACAATAGCTGCAGGCTGTAGAGATGAGCTACCTCTAAATGTGAAGTTCCATGAAGAGAAGAGACTTGACTTTGAACGGGCCAAGAATGTTGCGTAAGGAAATGGTCAAAAGGCTCCAGAGTGAATTCAGAAATGGATAGGATTTGGTAAATTGATGGTTTTATCCTTGCTATCTGTTTTAGGACTATGGAGATTGTCATCAAACATGTTTACACCCTCCTGAGCTCCTGGAACCATCTGGAGGATTATGATCAGATATTCTCTGGTGAAAAAAGTGCCCTGGCTGGTCAGTGGTTGCCCCTATTTTTCTTAACACCCTTGCTGGCCCCTTTTAAAGACCCATCTTTCACTTTCTGTGGTCCTTAACACTCCCTGTCAATGAAGAACTTATCTGATGAGTCATAGAGGTCTCAAAAATGAAAAGATAGACAGGATATGGGACAGTCATGTTACTAAATCCAGGAGTTTAGTCTGGAGGCGAGGATATCAGTGCTAATCTCCTCTTATCCATACCCCAACCAAACCCACAGAGAAGGTGCGTCAGCGCTGGCAGGAGGATGAGTTTTTCGGCTACCAGTTCCTCAATGGTGTCAACCCCATGCTGTTGAGGCGCTCCACCTCTTTGCCCCCCAGGCTGGTGCTGCCCCCCGGGATGGAGGATCTTCGAACTCAGTTAGAGAAAGAACTCCAGGTACCCCCTCCCACCCTGCCATGCTCTCTCCTTGTTTGTGGGAAGGAAACCCTATATGAGGAGGGAACAAAGATAAGCCAGGGAAAGGAGGCTACTGGAATTGGAAGACTCTAGACATGATAAAGTTTGGAGGGAAAACTAGGAGACTGGTGGTAGAAGACCAGATGGAGGCAAGAATAAATTTGGGTATGACGAAGAAAGAGGCCTGGACTCTCCACAAGGGGGTTGCTTAGCATATCTGTGGTGCAGAGAGGGCTGGGCAGTATGGTCTTAAAAGCCACTATCAGAGTGAATTACAAGTCTGTGGGGGCAGGTTCCACTCATTTTGCCTCTTTCCTCAAATAAAATCAGAGGACTTGGGCTAAATGTTCTGGGTACTTCCCCATTTCATATCACTAGGACACTGCCTTGATGGGGATAATGGTGAGGAACTAGACTCAGTGCCTTTGCCCTGACCCCCTGTGTCTATATATATATTTCTCCTTCCCCAGCAAGGCTCCCTGTTTGAAGCTGACTTCATCCTGCTCGATGGAATTCCAACCAAGGTGATCCGAGGAGAGAAGCAGTACCTGGCCGCGCCCCTCGTCATGCTGAAGATGGAACCCGATGGGAAGCTGCTACCCATGGCCATCCAGGTGGGGCGCCCTGGGCACCCCCTGCCAGCACTGTTCTCTGTCCGCCCCAACCTTTTCCCAGGAACTAAGAGAGTTTACTCATGTCTCATGTCACTCAGTGTCATTCCCATGTCACTCAATGAGATAAGACCTTGTCTCCAAACATCCTTTACTTCTACTCAGCTGGAATAACCTGTGTAGGGGTGATGCTGGCCTCTGCAAGCTCTCATCTTAATGCTACTCAACCTTTTTGTGACCTTTAGATTTGTTGAGACTTCCTTCTTCTTAAGCATCTTTTCTCTCTTGGCTTTACTGACTTTGCTCTCCTACTGTTCTCAGTTAGTTGACCCATGCTATCATTTTCCACTCTCATCTCTTCTTTTTCACATACATCTCCATAGCTCAAACACCATCATGTTTCTTCCAAAGCACTATTAGGGCTTCCTTTCTAGACCTCCCTGCTTCTGACTCCTGCACTGAAGGCAACCATCAGGGCACTGGCAGGTGTCAAGTCTACTGAGGTTCTCGATCCTTCCAGCCTCCTGGAAGGCAGTACATTTACTTGGTCATCTCCATTCCCCCCAGAATGCTGCACACAGTGCCTTACATATGATGAGAGATCAAGGAATGTTTCTTTCTTACAGATCCAGCCTCCCAGCCCTAGTCTCCCCACCCCAACAGTGTTCCTGCCCTCAGATCCCCCACTTGCTTGGCTCCTGGCAAAATGCTGGGTCCGAAATTCAGATTTTCATCTGCATGAGCTGCGGTATCATCTGCTGAACACTCATTTGCTGGGTGAGGTCATTGCTGTCGCCACCATGAGGTGCCTCCCGGAACTGCACCCCATCTTCAAGGTACTTCCTCTGCCCTCCAGGTCCAGCGTTCTCAGACCTCAGAGAGAGGAAACAACCCAATAGCTGGCTAGGATTTGAAAAGCCAAGGCCATATGACTGGGGACATGTAAACATAGTTTCTGCTAATTCAGTAGATATCCATGTTATTGCAGCAAAGAATGTTTTGTTTGTTTTTTTTTTAAGATTTTTTTTTTATACATACAAGCTGGGGTACAGGCCAGAGGCGTGGGTGGCGAGAGGGTTCACCAGAGACAGAGTGGGGAGCAGAACAGGCAGATCAGAAAGACACTGCTGAGGGGAGCAGCGGGCGAGGCAGGAGAGGTCTGCCGCGCCATGTGGGGTTCTCCCTGGCCGGGCGTTGAACTCGCATTGCTGCTGCTGACAGCTCCACAGCGCAGCGCCCAACCGCTGCGCCACCGGGGAGGCCCCAGCAAAGAATGTTTATAACAGTTTGTGAGTAGAAAAGAAGAGGTGAGCTGGGCCTCCCTGGTGGCACAGCGGTTGAGCGCTGCGCTGTGGAGCTGAGTTCGATGCCCGGCCGGGGAAAATCCCACATGGTGTGGCAGACCTCTCCTGCCTCCCCCACTGCTCCCCTCAGCAGTGTATTTATGATCTGCCTGTTCTGCTCCCCGCTCTGTCTCTGGTGAACCCTCTCACCGCCCCACGCCTCTGGCCTGTACCCCAGCTTGTATGTATAAATAAATAAATCTTTAAAAAAAAAAGAAAAGAAGAGGTGAGCTGGATGAATGTTTCAGGACCTTGAACTTTGTGCTTTTATTTTTCATGTGTCTTTACCCTTGTGTTGAACTAATTATAGATTCAGATGCAGTTTTCAGAAATAACACAGAGAGTTCCCATCTCTCCTGTTAAGTCAAATAACTTAGCGTTTACTCAGCACATGTTCTGAGGCTGCTCTGAAATTCTCTAGCAATGACTCTGTGGTATAAAGGAATATAATTTGATATTGATTCTGATTTGGGAGATATACTGTACACCTGGAAGAGAAATGGTACAAATAAGAAACGCAGAGAATGATATCTGGAAATGGAGCTTGAAATAAAAAGCGAAAGCAATAAGTTCTGTAATATTGATGGAGACTGTTCCCCCACAATTTGGGAGTCATAAAGTAGAAGGTAAAGGGCACAAAGAACAGTGCAGCAAGTTATTTAAGTTCCCCAATACTGTACATTACATGGTGGTTACAGGAATAAAAAGGAACATGTGAGCACTTTGCCATGGGGCAGCTGGGGGTGGCAGAGGGAGTAGTAGCTGCATATGCTCAGATGCAAGAGTGGAGAGAAACACCAAGGGTCTAAGCTGATGACACAACCAGAGGCCACAGGGACAGTAAGAAGCTGGTATAGTGACCCAGAAATTCTGGAATTTTATGAACAGTGAATCCAGTATGGCTTGGTAGGCAAGAAGTCTGTGCTTGCTTTAAAAAAAAATCTTCAGAAGTTTTATGACACTATATACAGCAAAAGAAGCAAAAATGCTATACGCTTGTGAACCAGAATAACCGTTTAAAATAGTATAGTCGGGAGAGGCCACTCAAGTTCCAGATGAGATGTTCAGATTGAGGGACATGGAATTTGAAGTGTTAGCAAAATAGGTAAGTGAGTACTTAATTAGAAAGTCTGAGTTGTATTTCTTTTGGGGACACCCCCACTTCCTCTCCAAGACCTGTCATTAATCATTGTGGTCCCTCTTTGAATTTGGTTAACTTTCACCTTCTGCCTACCTTAATGGTTAAGCCTACTTTCACTCTTCAAAGCCTCTTTACTAATCCAGCCCTCACCACCTATCTCCATTCTTCCTAACAACTTACTCCTGTGGCAAACAGCTGAGTTGTTATTAGGACAACTAGGAGGGCGAAGCCTGCACATTTCGTAAAAGTCAACTGTGTAGGCTTTGGATTTGGACTTCTGGGTTTGAGTCCTAAATTCTGGCTTCAGTACTTACCAGGCATGTACTCAGATTCCTCATCTCTAAATGGTATTAACAGGCTCCCCATCACAGAGTTGGAAAGGGATAACAGAGCAGTGTGACACAGGCTAAAGGTGATAAGAAAATTAGATCTTATTCCTGTTTCTTTATCCTCTGGTATGGTCACTCCTCCCGTGGATTTGGGGCTTTCTATGCCACTCAGCATCTTTCATGAACTTTCTGATGTTTCAGATGTGATATCTTGGTATCAGTGGTTTCATGTGGGTCCTTCCCGCTGTCCCGCGACGACAACTCATATAAATACCAAAACTGCATGAGCCCTGCAGTTCATATGGACTCGAAACAAAATGGTCACAGACAAAAGGAAATGTGTGTGAAGGTCAGATGACCTTTGATAACCCTAAGGGAAAGCAGGAGAGCGTGTGTAACGCAGTGGCGGGATCTGACACAGCCCCTCTGCTGATAAAGAGGACAGATCAATATGGTTCCTCTACCTCTGATAGCAGGTACCTATCCCTCACCACCTGCAGTCCCAAAATTTAAAAGAGAAAACACAAGAGTAAAATGACTGGAGGTTGCAGGACCAGCATCAAAAATGAGTAAGAAGGCTAATTTAAACTATAAGAATGTATATGATAGAAAAGTTATTTTCAAACATCAAAAGTTGAATGACTGATTCTTAAAGGACACCTATAGTCAAGGTGGAGATAATAAAGGAAGTGATAACAGCTTTTAATCGAGGGCTGCTGTGTGCCAGGCACTGCACTAAACACTCTTCGTACATAGCCACATAAGTATGACCATAACAGCTCAGATCAGAGGCTGTATTATCAGTCCCTGTTGTCGGATGAAGAGATGGGCCCTCATCTACAGTCTGAGTTTATTACATCAAGTGTCAAAGTATCAAGTCAAAGTGAGTGTGGTGTGAAATCCTGGTTGGTCTCACTCCAGAGCTTGAGTCAGAGGGGAGTCACGGAGAGCATGAGGGTGAGTAAGCAGAGAAGCAGGAGGGCAGCCTGGCAGGGTGGGGAGCATCCATGGCACAGAAGGCGCCACCCCCAACACACACAAGGAAGGGCCCAGGCATGGCCTCCATAACCCACCCCTGCATCCCCTCCATCCCAGCTCCTGATCCCGCACATCCGCTACACCATGGACATCAACACCCAGGCACGGACATCACTCATTTCAGATGGAGGTGTATTGGATAAGGTAAGAAGGGAGTGGGGTGTGGGGCTGCTTAATCACCCAGTTACCTATGAGCTCCTGCTACTTTCAAGATCCCAGACCAACCTGTGTGATTGTCCTTAACACCCATGAGCCCCTCCCTTTATACCCATGTCTTAAAATGCGAGAACCCCACACCTGAA
>PVIJ01019746.1:0-22746 GCA_004024925.1 Scalopus aquaticus | reverse complement strand
ACATGGAGCTCCCATACGACCCAGCAATACCACTTTTGGGAATTTACCCAAAGGACACAAAAGCACTAATCCGAAAGGATACATGCACCCGTATGTTCATTGCGGCACTATTCACAATAGCAAAGGTATGGAAGCAACCCAGATGTCCAAAAATAGATGATTGGATCAAGAAGATGTGGTACATATACACAATGGAGTAGTATTCAGCATGGAAAGAAGATAAACACATGCAATTTGCCGCAACATGGATGGAATTAGAGGGAATCATACTCAGTGAAATAAGCCAGAAAGAAGAAGAAAAATATCGAATGGTTTCACTTATAACAGGACTATAGGGAGGCCGGGTGGGAGAGAGACACTCAGCGGTGGGGGAGGGGGGGAGGGGAGGATAAGGGCACAAAATGGAAGAGAGGAGAATACAGGGGACCATGGAGATGGATCACGGGTGAATTGGTTGTGGGCTGCCCAAGGGGAATACAAAATGTAAAAGACACAAATAACAATAAAAAAAATGGAAAAATAAAAAAAAATACCTATGTAAGCTTGTGTAATGAGGTAAATGGGTCCATTCCTAGAGATGGAGATAATAAAAAAATTTAAAAATAGCATGTGCAGCTCTGTGCCAAGGTCCATCTCAGTTGTCGACATGAAGCTTTTTAATGACTTTTTTTTAAAGGTGTCACAATATTGTGGTTTTATGAAAAGCAGCACATCTTTTACCCCATTCTCTCCCAATCTTTTTGGTGCTTATCATCTGCCCACCAGGCCAGGTGTTCATGGTGAATTCCATTCTTAACGGCAATGCTGTAATTCTCTTAAATTTATTAAATGTATGAGGCTTTTGCAGGCAAGGTGACAGGATCCCCCAGTTTGGAGAGCTCAGACTCCATGAAAGCAGTCTGCCTACTCCTTTTCCATGAGCCCCCACCTCTAGGTATGCCAAGAGGTCTAACTGGCTTTTCTGGTTAGATTCTCCATCACAAGGGAGGGGAGCAAGTGGAGAGCAGTTTGTCATCCAATAATTAGCCTGATGTTAATATGACTCGGCTTATATAACCAAGGCTATAATCTTTGCTATAGTCTTTCCCCAACACCCAAACCAAGCACCTGCTGTGACCAAAGGAACAGTTACCTGTGAGCAAAGCAGCTGAACACCTAATTAAGAAACAAACAAGGGGGATTTCTGGCATCATAAACAGATACACAATCAAATTTCTAGAGCAATCCCTTAATGAATTTTAGCTTTTAGTTGCCAGTAACTCTTTAAGAATGTTTCTTTTTGTACAGATTTGGTGTTTCTTAGTGCTTCTTAATGATGATGACTGATGAAAACCCTTGCCACCTTTACATTCCTCAGCACCATCGTCTCTCTTCAAATAGTTAATCTTCTATAAACAAGGCCTTCAATTAATTCTTTCTAAAGCAGAAATACTTAGTAAGCAAATACCCACTCCCTAAATTGCTTGCTTAATATGCTCCTCTTGGCGAATCTTCTGATGAGACACATTACGAGTATAATTACTCTGTTTTTCATCTCTGCTGTCCAATTTTTTGGTGTGCATCCATTTTCATTTTGGAAGATTCCTGGTGCTCCTTCAGGTGTCATTAGCTTTGGGAGGACAGGTATTTTCTCATCCAGAGGCCAGAAAGTCACGCATGGGTGCCTAATTAATGCTAATGAATAAAAGGTGCTGGCATTGGGGCCTTCAAATTCACCTGTTTTAAATCATTATGCAATCCTAGAAGTATTCTTTTTCAGCCCTACAAGTAAAGTCTGTATAGGTTTTGGCCCACAGAATGTGGAGGAGGTGCTATTAACAAGCATAAGATATTTTCAGCAGTTGCAGTCTTCCGACTTCCCACCACTTTATGGATCTTCTGAGGCAGCTCCTCCAAACTCAGCAGAACTCCTATCTGAAACCAGTGTCTATGTTACTTGGGCCCCATCCTTAGATACAGTGCATTACAGATTTCTGTCTGCTTATGATTTATGCTGTCTGTTTCCGTCTTTGCATATGATAAATAGGCCCCTACAACATGTGTTGCAGGAAAACTTGCCCTTCCCGTAACCTGTTGTTTTCCATTCTGCAACCTGGCAGGGGTATGGGGTATGGGGTGCAGGGTGCGGTCAACTAAGCTGCTTTATGGGAGAAAGTTCATAAATAGCCCTCCCACTTCCCATTCTTCTTATTGATCTTTGTTTTTGTGGCGATACCATGTTCACCACCAATTAATTTTTCTATTGGCTTGTAAAATTAATTGCTGAAAAAAAAGTCTGCAGACCAAGAGTCTTAAGTATCTGACCCTAATTTTGTTTACCCTTCTAAGAAGATCATGTACTCAGACATTAATACACACACACACCTATACCTCTCTGTGTCTCAAACAGAAGCTGATATGATATGACCGAGACCATCATAAATAATCATTGATGGAATTTCTCTGTATCTTCCTCTTTGCCAAGCCCAGTTTACGAACTGTTTGCTGAACCAGTGGAGAAGGAGCACATCCATTGTTTCCTGGAAGGGCAGGTGGACTGAACTCCCTCTAGACACATCTCTCAGCAAACACACTGGTCCAGGGCTTCCTGAGGGGAGTGGTTAGGTCCCACCTCCTCGGAATTTTCTCCTCTGTTCCCTTATTCTCTGCTTAGTTATCTTTGAATGGTCCTTGAGCACTGTTTAAATGTTTACTCCTTGAAGAAACTGCCCTGGGCCCCAGGTCTTGCCACCCATCCCGGTTCAGGGCTGACCCCGGGCCCAACTCTGGCTGGGCCGGGATCCTACCATCACTGGTTTACGGACTCCCACTCTCTTGATGACTAATTCATTAAGAGAAAAGGGACAGTGTCTTTGCAGCTGTGGAGTACAGTAGTGCATGGCACATCATAGGTATTAAGTAAATGTTTCTTGTGCCAATGAATTCAGATAAGAACTTTAGGGATTCCACCTTTCTCACTGTGACCAAGATTCCTAAGAAGACTTGCAAGATTAATGACTTAATATAATTATTTCAAGGTCAGGCAGTGCTTGACACAAAAACCGACCAACAATATATTAATTGCTATTTAGTCATCATTATTATTGTTGTTGTTGTTACATCTTCCAAGAATCCCTACTTCTAAATAAGCTGATTCTTAATGTCCCTCTATAATTTTCCAATATTAACTTTCCTTGGTTTCAGAAAACCCTCTTGGACCCTTAGCACATTTCATTTATTTCACCTTTTTCTTACCACTCTCCTCAATATTCCCTCCAGCTCTCTCTACCTAAACTCTGAGTCCTCCCAGTTTCTAAAGGACCTCCCAGGGGAAGTCAAGAGTCTGAGGAAGCTGGTGAGGGAGAAGAAGCCTTTCTCCCTTTGCCCAAATCCGAGGGTACCAACTGATCATTCTCAGATATGTTTTGTTCAATCCACAAAGGTGACACAAAAATAATGGGCACTTGTTGCCAATATTTAAAAATCAGGATTTCTAGTCACATTAAATCCAAATTCTTACACGGTAACAATCAGATAGAAAAGAAACTCAGTTGGCCCCTTTAGAGCTTTAGTATTCTTATTTATCACAGATCTCACCATTCCCTACAATGCTCCTCAGCTGAGTTTGCATGTTAGCGGATAATTTCATTGTAATCACAGATCCCCAAGTGTTGCTTTAGGTAACATGAAATATTTCAGATCCCAGTGTCTCAAAGCAGAAAAATGAAAATACAACCCAAGAGGTCATCTGCTTCAAGGAGTAATGGAATGAATGTTCTCCTTTTCATGAGTGAAGAACTGTCTACAAAGTTAGTATTTAAGCCCAAATGTGTCTTGTTCAGTAGAATACAATTCAAGGATCAATTCCAAAATAAATCTGACCCAATTCACTAACTTGTCTTACCTTATCTGCCTGACATCAAAGGATTTCTGACCTCTAGCCAAACTGAAAAGGGCTTCTTGAAACCCAAATAAACCCCAGATCATGAAGGGTCATTGGTGAATGGATTTGGGCCCCATTGCTACCTATTTTCAAATTGAAGACAGACCAGACTGGCAGTTTTCAGGACTGGAGTGGGAAGAATATTTTTCTAAGCAGCCTGGGTTTCCCTAGAAGACAATGTTACTATTAAGAGGAGGGAAGGCAGGCAATTCTGGAGTGGCATACAAGCTGGGGTACAGGCCAGAAGCGTGGGGCGGTGAGAGGGCTCACTAGAGACAGAGTGGGGAGCAGAACAGGCAGATTGCTGGAAATACACTGCTGAGGGGAGCAGTGGGCGAGGCAGGAGAGGTCTGCTGCGCCACGTGGGAATCTCCCCCTCCAGGCATCGAACTCGAGTCGCTGCTGCCGACAGCTCCACAGAGCAGCACTTAACCGCTGTGCCACGGGGGAGGCCCGATACAGTCTGTTTTCTAATAAAAATGTATTTAGGTCTCAATAAGTATCTCACTGATGTTCTTTGTCTGACCCAGGATCCAAGCTAGGATTTCACACTGCATTTAACCGTCAGGTCACCTTTGTCTCTTAGTGAACACAGTTCCTCTGAGTTTCTTTGTCTTGCATGTCCTTGACACAATAAAATGTCTATTATTTCCTCATGATTAAATTCAGGTTATGCATTTTGGTAAGATCACCACAAAAATGAGGTATCATCCTTCCCAATGCATCATATCCAGAGGTGCATGCTGTTTGGTGATACTAACTTTGCTGTCTAGTGGCACCTCACAGGCTTCTCTACCACAGTGTTACTTAGCAATTACAAAGGGAAAATAGTATCTTCTTGGGGAGATGCTTTGAGATAACATAAATATACTGTTTCTTATATTTTCTCACCTACTAGTTCTAACCATTGGTGTATTTTTCCTGAAACATGATTAATTAAACTAGGATAATGAAGAGAAACATGTAGTAGTCATAGTAGTCGAATCTGTATAAAGTACTTCTTAATATAAATGAGAATGTTCCTCGCTCCTCTCTTTCTCAGCAGGTGGAAGTCACAATATATACACTTGTTTCCTTGAATTATTGATGAGCCCTGGGCCCCTATTGAATGGCCTAGGTTCCATAGACCCTTGATAGCACTGTGTCATAAGTTTTGCTTATTGGGTAACAAAGCCCTGTGGAAACCAAATTTCACACTCTTTATAAACCCTTGATCTTAAACTCAGTCCATCTCCCACATCCCACGTTAACAGAGCTCCTGATATCTCTCTGTGTCTATCTATGCCTTGCTTGCTTATTTCACCACTTGGGGTATCACTTGGGCAGTTCCTATAAGCTGGAGCAATGTCCCACCTATCCACCTTCTCTTCCATTTTTACAAATTATTTTCTCTCCACACATCTCAGCTCAAACCTCTGTTTTATATGAAGTCTTTTATGGGAGGGCAGGACGTTCTTTTGATATTTTTCTGCACTTAAGAATAAAGTATAGGTCCCAGCATTCATGTAATATCTCCTATGGCAGGGGGAGATAAAGAAGGGTAATTCTTAGTCTCAAGAAGCGTAAAAGGAAGTGCATAAAATGTGTTAATTCTAAAGCAAAGAAGAACAAATTTTGTGGAAATTCCTAGAAAATCGCAGAAAAGGTGGCATTTGAAATGAGCTTTGAAGAATGCAGATTTCAGCTATGGGTGAAGGCAGGGTTTCTAAGCTAGGACAAACGAAGGACATAAAGTGTTCAGACCTACAAGGACACATGAAAATGTGTTTGGGAATGAGTTAGGAAGCATTCTAGAGTATTTAGGGACAAGAGAAGAGATAGGTTGCACCACTGTAGAGAGGCTTTTACAGTGTACACAGTGAGATGTTAGCCCAGATTTGAGCCTGGGTTTCAGGACAGCAACTCTGGCAAGAAGATGGCAGGCAGACTGAATAAGAACACTACTGATCATCAAGTCAGGAGCGTTCCAGCACAACATGAGCACCTGAACAAGGAAGCAGTTGGAATCGGGCAGCCAATTTGTCAGAAATGTTTTTTTTTTCCTTTACAATTCTGAAATTGAAAAAGCTAAAAACCAAGAGCTTTTTTTCAAGTTTGCGAAAAAGTTATCGGATGGAAAACCTGATTTAAACAGACGTGCTACTACTTATAATCTTTATTTATCCTGCTTCATAGATTAACACGTTGTGTGCCGGTGCACTTTAAATTTACCAGCCCTTGGGGCCGGCCATTTTCTGTGCCACCACATGAATGGTATAAGCATTCAATAAAACACACACAACTCCAGAACTACTGGATATTAAAAAAACTGTAATATCTCTCATAAAACACTTTCACCAAAACAATGTGTAAAGTTTCTAGATTGAGTATGATCAAAGAAATAGCTCCTAATAGTTCCAAATAAATCTACCATGGCGTGAAAAACCGGAGACCAGATGAACACGTATTAACACGTGAGCGGCCACCTGATACTGGTGACAAAAACACGTACTAATACGTGAGCCGACCACAGCTAACATGCAAACTCAGCTGAGGAGTATTGTAGGGAATGGTGAGATCTGTGATAAATAAGAATACTAAAGCTCTAAAGGGGCCAACTGAGTTTCTTTTCTATCTGATTGTTACCATGTAAGAATTTGGATTTAATGTGACTAGAAATCCTGATTTTTAAGATGGCCACAGTTCTTTTCTGTTCTTCCCGGCCATGAACCTAGGCTGCCCTCATCCCTGGGCATTGTCTAACTAATGTTCTTTTTTTTTTTTAAGATTTATTTATTTATGCATACAAGAGCTTGGGTGCAAGCCAGAGGCATGGGGGTGGTGAGAGGATTCACCAGAGACAGAGTGGGGAACAGAACAGGCAGACTGACCGAAATACACTGCTGCGGGGAGCAGCGGGAGAGACAAGAGGAGTCTGCTGGGCCAGGGAAGCTCCCTGGCTCCTGGCCTGGGATTAAACTTGTGCTGCAGTGGCTGCAATAGCTTCATAGTCTGAGACTTAACCCCTTGCACCACCAGGGAGACCCCTAACTAATGCGCTTATACAGAAATACCTCTGTGTAGTTTTCAAGACTGAGCCTTAAGAGACCTGCAGCTTCTGCTTTTGTATGTTCCATCTCAGATGCCAGTTGCCATGGAAAAATACAACTGAGCCCACCATGCTGTGGGGAAGCCTCAGCTTCATGGAGAGAGAGGTTAGGTGGAATGGCAATAAAGTGCCAGATTATGAGTGAAGTGATGTCCTAGGTCTGCCCAGCCACCACCTAAAAGAAGCTGAGTAGAAGCCTCACTGGTGGCACAAGGGATTAAGTCTCAGTCTATGAAGCCATCAGCAGCCACTGCAGCACGAGTTCTATCCCAGCCAGGGAGCTTCCCACATGGCGCAGCTGACCTCTCCTGACTTGCCCCCTGCTCCCTTCAGCAGTGTATTTCAGTCAATCTGCCTGTTCTGCTTTCTACTCTGTCACTGGTGAATCCTCTCACCCCGCACCCCCCACACACACACCTCTGGTCTGTACCCTGGCTCTTGCATGCATAAAGAAATCTTTAAAAAAAAAAAAAAAGAAAAGAAAAGAAGCTGAGTAAATGATTCTAACCACATGGAGCAAAAGAACCTGCCAGCAACGCCTAATTCAAATTCCTGGCCCACAGATTTGTGGTTGTTAAACTACTAAATGTTTGGGAAGAATTTATTATATGGCAATAGAGAACCTAAAATACACTTAGATCATTCATGTATTTTTACTGCAGAAAACTAGTGTATTTGTTTAAAGTGCCATTCTAGACCTTACTGAGGGTGTATGTATATGATATACCTACATTTTACTTTTCTGAATTAAAACAAAATCTTAAGTTTAAAATCCATCTGGTCCCAAGGGGGTTTTGAGAAGGAACTGTCCTTTGTATTACAGAAATAGAGTTGTCTGGACTTCCTTCCTGTCTTCCTGAATTCACTAAATGTTATGCATGATGCCACAGACTCCTCCAGCCATTCCATGCGTGTAGCTCTTACTACTCCAGGTGGCTCTTGTCTGCATAAAGAAATTTTAACAGGTAGCTCTCAAACCTCAGCAAGTACCATCAGAGGGCTAGTTCAAACACAGCTCCCTTGGTTCTGCCCTCTGAGTTTCTGATTCAGTAAGCTGGCGTGGGGCTTGAGAATTGCATTTCTGAATTTCCCAGGAGCTGCTGATGTCTCTGGTGCAGGGACTATTATTTGCTCTAGGAGAAAGCACTGTATTTTAATTTTTTGTTGTATTTACCCACCAACCCAAGATGCTTAGCAGATGCTCATGGACGGAATTTTTCCAAACAGTCATCTTTAGAACAGGCTGGAAGCCTTGACTTACTACCTGAAGTCAGTCTTCCAGAGTAGGCCCTAGGCTGAAACTAATTCCTCTTTTTTGTTTGTTTTATTAGATTGTAGTTTTTACTTTCTTCTCGGCTCAGTTAATAAGACATTGGGGACAAACTGTCCCTTCTGGTCTTTTTCAAAACCAGTCTTGGAACAGAACAGAGGGAATGCCTTAGCTTGACTCCAAAGCAACACGATTTGTAACCATGAATTTTTTTTTCCTTCCTGTGGTATCCGAATAAAATACAGGGTGATATGTCTTGCCATCCTTTCACAAAATTGAAGGAGGGCCCATCCAGAAGATTCTTTTTGGTGAGAGGTCCGTCTATCAGAGCCTGCATTTTACAGATGACACCACGAAAACCCAGAGAGGTGGAGCCACACACACAACATACACCCCACCCCCCATCCCCACCCCCAGCCCAGCTCACGGTCAGAAAGCTTAGCCATGCGAGCACCGAGGCGGGAGCTGAGGTCTAACCTGACCCTGTACCCTGGAACTGGCTGCCTCACTAAGTGGGGCGCCCTCAGAGTTCACTCTGCACAACTCTCACTTTCAGGCTTTTACCCCAAACACTTCCTTCCAAGGGTGACGGGACGGTCACACTGATTCATCTTAACTAGGGGCTCTAAATCTCTCCTCCCTCCCATCTCCCGTCCAGGCGTCGTCACCGAAGCTCCACAGGTCTCCATGAGCTCCTGGAAGCGTCTCGCCCTCAAAGCCCAGCGATTAAGTTGGTTCCTCAAATTGTTCCCGATAGGAGGGGCAGGAAATAACCCCGGCCTTTGGTGGCGGCCTCAGAGGGAGGGGGGCCCCTCGGGCCGGCTCCCTGGCCGTCCTAACGGGCTCGTATCGATCTCGGGTCTAAGGTCCTGCGGGTCATAATTCCAGTCGCTCCTTCTCCGCTTCGCGTCACCACCCCCTGCCTCGGCCCTCAGCCAGAGGCTCCTTCCTGCAGCGGTGCGGCCCCTGGAGGCCGCGGTTTCCCGAGGGGCCGAGCGATCCCGGCCCTGCGCCCGCCGCCAGGTGGTAGGAGGCAGGTCAGCGGGGGCGGCCCGCCCGAGGGAGGCGGAGCCAGACGGAGGCCGGGACCGCGACAGGAGCGGCGGGCGACCCGGATCCCCGCGCCCAGTCCTCGGAGCGGCCTGCCCAGCGACCCTGGGCGCGACCCGGCGCCCTCCAGGCCGCGCGGTCCCCGCAACAGGTGGAGAGACTGCGAGCCCGCGGCGCCTCCACGGGGCGGTCCCTCTGGCGCCCGCCCTTCTCCACGGCCCCTCCCCTGCTCCCGGCCTCCGCTGCCTACCTCGCCCGGCCGGCAGCCTCCCTTCGCCGGGTCTCCTCGTCCTGTTGGGTCCCCGCGCCGCCCCGGAGCCCGCGCGCCTAGAATAGGGGGGCGCCGCGCACTCGCCGGACACGCGCAGCAGCAGGTCGTGCCCCGGCGGGCGCCCCCAGCGCGCCACCTTCCCCTCCCCCTCGCCGGTGTCCCCGAGGCGCCGCGCCTCGCGTCCAGTCCCGGTCGCGCCGGGGGGCGCGGGGGGGCGGCGGCGGGGGTGCCGGCAGAGCCGCGGCGATGGAGGAGACGCAGCGCGCCCGCTCTCACACCGTCACCACCACCACCAGCTCGTTCGCCGAGAACTTCTCCACCAGCAGCAGCAGCTTCGCCTACGACCGGGAGTTCCTCCGCACCGTGCCGGGGCTCCTCATCGTGGCTGAGATCGTGAGTGCCCAGCGGTTGGGGGTCGGAGAGACGGAGGAGGGGAGGAGAAGGAACTAGGGAACCGGGCACCGGTGCACTCCTCTTGCTCCTGGGGATGGAGCCACTCAGATCTTCTGGCGCGTTTGTTCAGCTTAGCCTTCTTCCTAAAGTGCAAAACTCAGAGAACCTCTTTCCGAACTAGGTACAATTGCCGTGGGTTCTTTTGGGGGTAGAGGTTCGTGACTCTTAAAGTGTCCATTGCCTGAGAAATTCAACTTCCTGGACCCTGATAAGGTGGTGCTTATGCTGGGAGCAGGATGCTTGGGGCCTTAGAGTTTGTGTTAAAGAGTGTAAGGAACACCTGGTGCCTCCCCTACCTGATCTCCACATAACCTTCCTAAAAGCAAGCTTTCCAAAGATAGGGGAGAGGAGAATTTTTCCTTAATTAATCATCTTCTTGGTGATTAATTAATCATCTTCTTGGGTGTTAATTTGAAGTGAATCAGGAAAAGTTCACTGAATAAAATATGAGGATTTAAATCTCTTTGAGGACCAAAGGGGCTCTTGCCTGGGGCTGTGCACAACCTGGTTTAGACTCAGTACATTCCTGGAGGAGGTGGGGCATGTGCTTTCTTCTCTTATTCAGGACATGGAGGCTGAGAGGTCAAAACATATAAAGTCTCAGCCAGCCCTTCTTGACTGAGAACGGACTTGAGCTCTGCTGACAACTAATGGTAGTCATTGTTCATTGTGTCTTCTCTATGTGCCTGGGTCTGATCAAGCCCTTTAGATACCTTGGTACCCTCATATAATGCACATAACAACCCCATCCTATGAAAGCGGCTTCAATTATTTTCTGTTTTACATGTGAAGAAACTGAGGCATAGAGAGGGGAAGTAAGTCAGAGCTGTGAGTAATGGCATTGGAATTCAAGCCCAACCTTTTTGTCTCTGTGGCCCTGCTCTTGTCTCAGGGGCCTCTCTTCTGCCTAACCAGTGCCCCTTCTGTCATATCTCACAAACTTTCCTTAAATACAGTGGAATTGAAATCCACCCTATGTGAGGGCAGAGAATGGGGGCTGCATAGTGCAGAAGTAACACAAGTCTCCCTTCCTCTGAGATTCTTCAGCAAAAACTGAGTGCCTTATGTAGCTTACTTGCTCCTCCAGGCTCTCACACCCCACCCTAGCCTAGCTGAATTAACCCTAGCTGTTTCAGATGCCCAGAAACTTTGAGAAGCCATTGGCTTAGCCCACCCCCCAGATCAGTTCTTCAGCTGGTACTGAGAACTTTAGGAGACCCAATGAAAAGCGGAAGGTATTGGAATCACCTTGCAGGGCCTGGCTAATAGGAATTCACCAAATATTTGCTGTGTGAATGAAGGCATTGGCAGGCTCCCCTGCTCCAGCAGAGCAAATGGAAGCTACAGTGACAGAGATGGGTCTCAAGATAGATTTGACCAGGTGTAAAGTAAACTGACCCTTGTTTTCTGATTTATAATCATATGTGTTCCACACTTTTTCAGAACATAGAAAAGTGAAGGAAGAAAATGTAAATGGCCTACAGTCCCATCCCTGGAAATAAGCAGTTATTTAATCCCATCATGAAATAACAACTGTTAACTAGTGATTGAAGCTATGTATGTATGTGTACATGTTTTAAGGAATCAGATAATTATACAGGCAGAAGTATAAATGTATCCCACCATCTCCAGGGGTACTCAAGTTCCGATCGCTTAGGGCTTTAAGAAACATGTTAATAATGCTGCTTTTTAATTTCTTTTCTCTCTAATTGTGGCATTATCCATTGCCATCCCACTCTGAAAGATGAGGTTTTAGCAGCAGTCTTGGACTACCTCTTCACTACCCCCACTGTACATGTATATTTCCTGTCTCCCACTCTATTTGGGGTTAGAACAATAACCAGTATTGACCTTAGGCTACTGTAAACACTGTTCACAGCTGAGCCAGAGTAGTCTATGAATGTTTTCCCTTTCCCTTTCTGGGCAGGAAGCTAGTAGTTAGGAGTTAAGAGTTCTCTTTCCATTCCTTGGTCCTCTAGATAGTTACTAATTTTACCTTAGTTTTCTAACTCTCCTCTCAGGAAACTGGGAGACATCAGATATTCTGTGAAGGTCATCCAGGTGATCCTTATTGCAGCCCTCTCTGGGAGGTTCTGATTTATTCCCGTCTGACCTACTCACCTGGGTACAGCTATACTGGAGTCTCTTGCATACCACCCCGGAGAGTCTCTTCTCCTCTCTCCTGGGTTGGATTCCCCTGCTCCCCATGACCTGCTGTTCTACTGCCTTGCCTTACTCTCACTGGGGGGGATCTCAACTGGTACTGGTTTCCTAAGAAAGGCTACATGGGTAGATTGAGTGTTATATTTTTCAAAATATCTTGATTCAATTGTTGCACATAATTAATAGTCTGACTAGGCAAAGAATGTTAAATTGGAAATTGTCTTTCTGCAAAGTTTGAAACATTTCCTCTGTTGTAGTCTAGCTGTTTAAAAACATTTATTACAATTTTTGATCCTTTTTTCCTCCTTCTATAAACCTGTAGAGTTTTCTTTCTCCCTAAAGGTCTGTGATATCACCGCTATGTGCCTTCATAGGAGTTGTTTTCTTCTTATACTAGGCGACCTGGTTCTCTCAGTCAGGAAAACTTATGTATGTTTAAGGAGATTTTTTTTAATTTAAATTTTATCTTTCCAATTTCTCAGATTTTTTCCTGAAACTCCCTTTCTACTATTTGCCCCTATCCATTTGTTTACTGATACTTTTCTCATCCATTTGTGACCTGCTGTGTTCACTTACTATACCATGAGCCTTTTGGGGGTCTCCAATCACTTGCATTGCTGCAGTTTTCTGTTATAAGGAAATACCACATCTTATTTCCTCAGTATTCAATTTTAAAATTAACATGTTTCTAGGTTTAATTTATATAGCCAGTGCAATGGCAGTCTTCCTTTTATCACATTTGTCCAGTGATTATCTTGAGGGAAACTTCTTAAAGTAGAACTATTGTAGCAAAGGATACACAAATTTCGGGGGTTTGTAACATGTTCTGAAGTCATCGTTCCTCAAAATTCTAGTTTAAATTATCACATAGTGTGAAAAAACATTTTTTTTCAAATTAGAAGAACTCTTATAAAAATGTTAAGAATCACCTTAAATTATGTACTATGTCTTATTAATTCTAAGGTACTTTTTTTTTGTTCATGTTTTAATATATGAATCAGGAGTCAGGTTTTTTTTGTTGTTGTTGTTGTTCACATTTTAGTATATGAATCAGGAGTCAGCTTACAGTGGATGGTTTCTTGGATGTGATGAAAGATGCTATCTCTGATTCTTTAAGGGGTGTGAGGCAGATGTCACAGTATTGCTGACCCAGCTCTGAAACTTAGATTCATCCCCCAGAAAAAAATGTTACTTTCTACCTTGAAAAAAGCAAAACACTGAGACAAAGAATTACTAAGAACCTGACTTCCTGTTTGAACCTAGGGAAAATGTAATAGTAGGGAACAAAACACAATGTTTCTCCAAATCAATTGTCAACATCTTTTGCTGTGGTATTCTCACAGTGGTGAATGGTAGTAGCTAAGTCTATTAAAACACTCCAAGCTGTGCCAATGTAACGTCATTGTGAAACCAAATGTAGTTGTTTCCTTCCTTTTAAACTTTTATAACAAGCTAGAAGTAATCCAGTACTTGACCTGTGACTTATAGGATGCTGTGATCTTGTAACCATTACAAGATCTTAAAGAATAAAAGTGATTTGTCAGACACAGAGTTAATTGTGCCCTTCCTGTTATTGGTGACTTCAAAATGAATTATAGCATCCATGTAATAATGTTAGGTCACCTTTCATTTACTTACTGTCATGAGCAAACTTAGGGAGAGACGAATAGAGCTCACTGAGACCTGGAATCTATATTCTCTCATGTCGATTCTTTTTTTTAGAAAATAGTGAACATAGTTTCCGTTTCACAAGACATTCCCTAGTCTTGTGAAAAGTGCAGGTAAGAAAAACTGTTAATTCTAGATCCTAACAGGCATGGTACCACCCATGTCTAGGAGTGGGTAGGGTTTTTTTAGAAATTGGTTATTACTGTATAGTGCCTGTAGGTTGGGGATGCTAAATTTCCTCAAGTGCATGGGACTAAGCTCAACAGTGAAGAATTGCTGTACCAAATGCCAATAGCACTATTGTTGAGGAGCTCTGAATGGACTTCTGTTAACCCCTTGGAGTAAATCATTCCAGAATTTCAGAAGTGGTTATATTTTACACTTTTTAAAACATGCAGTCGCTTGCAAACAACTTTTTGGTGTACTTTCATGACCACTTATGCTGGATACCTGCTCTGTTTCCCTCGTGTGCACTCTCTACCCTTCTCCAGCCTGGAGGCTGACTTGCATGGACTCTCAAGGGCTGCCCTTCTGATGCCCCACTGGATTCATTCAGAAGCAGCACCAGTAGGAGGCTGTAGGGTGAGAGGACAGCATGTTCTGGGGATGCATCACCTGGGATCCTTCCATGTAGGGTTCGCTATGTTTCCCCAGCTGTCTGGCAGCACAGCTATTTTCTCTGGCTCTAATAACTACTCACTATACCTGCTGCTTACTATTGCCAGGTACTGTATTATCGCTTCTGGTCATTCTGCACCCTGTTTTATGAAACTGATTTATTAAACTCAGATCACCCAGTCTGAATGTACCTGGTTTCCTTCAGAGACCTGATAAATTACCTTTCCTCATCAACAATTTCTTATGATATTCTTTAAAAAAAATTTATTTTATTTACTTATGCATATAAGAACTGGGGTGCAGGCCAGAGATGCGGGGATGGGGTGGGTGGGAAGATTCACCAGAGACAGAGTGGAGAGCAAACAGGTGGATCTACTGAAAATTCACTGCTGACAGGAGCAGTGGGTGAGACAAGAGAGGTCTGCTGCACCATGGGGGTCAGCTCCCTGGCTGGGGATCGAACTCATGCCCCATGGCATAGTGGCTGGTGATAGCTTGATAGTGCTGACTTAACCCCTTGTATCACCAGGGAGACCCTCGTATGAAGCTCTTAATGGCCTCTTAGTACTCCATAAACATCCAGGCTCCTACAGTTCAATGTGTGTTTCTTTTAACAGTGCTGTAGCAAATATGCTCTAAGTTTAATCTTTCTATATTTTCTAAGGATGAATATTTAGTATTGAGTAAAAGGTTACATGGATCTTTTTTAAAGTCAAGTTTGTTGAGATAGACAGTAAAATTCACCCTTTTTACCATAGAGTTCTATGAGTTTTGGTGTTTGCATTTTTTAAAGTAACTTCTATTGAGTTATAATTCATGTATCATAAAACTGATGTTCATAAATTGTACCATTCAAGGATTATTAGGACATTGACAAAATTGTACAACTATCACCACTGTCTAATTTTAGAACATTTTTTGTCATCTCAAGAGGTAACTCCGTACCTATTAGTTGTCACTTCCCGTCTCCTCTCCCTCAAACCTTCATAACTACTAAGTAACTAATCTATTTTAATCTCTATAGATTTGTCTATTCTGGACATTTCATGCAAGTAAAATCCTACAATTTATGACTTTATGACTGGCTTCCTTCGCTTACTATAATTTTTTTAAGGGTCATCATCCATGCTGTAGTAGGCATCATGGATTGCCAAATAATTCCCCTATCATGTGTATAAAACATTTTGTTTGTCTACTCATTAATTGATAGACATTGGATGATTTCCACATTTTGACTATTATGAATAGTACTGCTATGTACAAGATATTGTGTGGATTTATGTTTTTAATTCTCTTGTACATTTACCTAGAATGGGATGACTGGGTCATAATGATAACTCATTTAATATTTTGAGGTACTACTAAACTATTTCTAAAGCATCAGCACTGCTTTACAATTTCACCAGTAATATGGGGGTCCAATTTTGGTTTGTATTTTTATAATGACTAATGATGTCGAACACCTCTTTCTGTGCTTATCGGTCATTTATGTTCTTTGGATAAATTTCTATTTCTTTGCCTTTTAAAAAATTGCGTTAATTTTCTTTATTGTTGTGAGAATTCTTTACATATTCTGAATGCAAGTCCCTTACTCAATATATGATTTGCAAGAATTTTTCTTCCATCTCCTGGCCTCTCCACTTTTTTTGATGGTGTCCTTTGAAGTACAAAGGCTATTGATTTGTTAAAGTCCAATTTAAATATTTTTTCCTTTGTCACATGTGCTTTTGATGGCATATCTAAGAAGACTTTGCCTAATCTGACATCACAAAGACTTATTCCTGTGTTTTCTTTTTATAGTTTCATGTCTTACATTTAGCTTTATGATTCATGGTGAGTTAATTTTTACTTGTAGTTTGGGGGTGTAAGTTCATTATTTTCCATGTAAATACCTAATTGACCCAGCACCATTTGTTGAAAAGACTATTTTTCTCCCATTGAATTATTTTGACACTCTTGTCAGAATTAATGACCATAAACCTAAGTGTGTTTCTGGATTGTCAGTGTGTCTGTTTTTTATGCCAGTACCACACTATTGATTACTGTAGCTTTGCATAAAGTTTTGAACTTTATTTTTTTTTTTTAAGATTGTTTTGAGTCTCCTGCACTTCCATGTGAATTTTGATATTGACCTGTCAATTTCTGCAAAAAAAGATGGGAACTGAGAGTTCAATACGGATTGTGTTAAATCTGTAGATAAATTTGGGGAGTATTGCCATTGATGAACATGGAATATCTTTCCATTTATTTAGGTCATCTCTAATTTCTTTCAATAATATTTTGGAATTTTCTAGTATATTTGTCTTGCACTGCTTTTGTTAAATTTATTCCTAAGTATTTTATTCTTCTTGATGCTGTTGCAAGTTAAATTATTTGTTTCATCTTCAGATTGTTCATTACTTAGATCATAGAAATCAACCAAGTTCCACATCCTTGACCTTGTAGAGAATAAAAACTCTGCTAACCTTCCTGCTTTTCTCCCACCCCTCATCTACCCACTTCCCTAATGTACTCATCATTCACATTCTTTCCAGACACTTTTCTGTATATGTACAAATACATAATATAGGACACACACACATATTATATTTATTCTACAACTTCTTCATTCAATAATATTATAATATTTTTCCTTTTTTTGTTGTTAGTAAGTTTCCTCTATTTTCTGGGTAATAGTTATCTCATTTGCCTCTTGTTAATAGCATCATTCGTGCCATTTTTCATCAAAATAAGTTTCTGATTTGCATGAAGTCTTAAATATTATTTTCATATTGCCTTCTGGAGTTTACTTTGTTTAAATGTAACTTCCCGATCCTCAAGATTATATAGATATTTGATGAAAATGTGAGAGAATTATTTTTGATGTTAAGAATGTTAGCATTTTAAGCTTTAAGTTCATCTTGTATATGTAAGCTAACATAATTTCACATTTTTCCCAAAATGGATATCAAATTGTCTTACCATTAATAATATCATATTCCCACACATATATGTAACTATTTTGACCCTGCTCTGTTTTCTTTCTGAGTTAACTCCAGATCCTTTTAATTATGGAAGTTTTATCATGCATTTAAATATCCAACAAAGTAAGTCATGCAAATTTTTCTGTTTCTTTGTTGTCTTATATAGTTACACTAAAACAGGTGAATTTTTTCTTTAATTTTATATAATTTATATCCTTTGCATTATTATGTATCCCCTGTAAGTTTCCCACCACCAATTCACCCATAACACAGGTGAATTATAGAGTATGTTGTATTCCTTAAATCCCATGATAACTTTGAGGTTATATTAATTTATAAATTAATTTGTAGAATATTTGACTTAATATATTGACTCTTACAACATAGAAATATTTTATCTTACTGTTTATTCAGGTCACTTTATACATTGGAAGTCCTAGTTTTTTCCAAATAAATCCTATGTATTTCTTACTAGATTTAAATATTTTCAATTTTTCATGAATGGGATTTGTCAAAAATGAACTGGATTGATCAACTTATTATTTGTGACTTACAGGAATGCTATTAATTTTATTCTAATCTTATTTGAGCCATCCTATTTGAATTATTCTTAACTTTTTATTAATTATTTTAGAAGTAATGATGAATAAAGATGGTTTTCGCCTTTTATATTTATATTTTTATAAAAATTGTTGCCTCAGTTTAATGTTTAATTATTTGGATATCCTTGCCTAGCTTATAATTTAACTGGGATGTTTCTCCAATGTTTCATTGATAGTTCAGGTTTACTTCTAGATTCCGCTAGATAGTCTTTATTGAGTAAAAAAGAAAAGTTCAATTGTATCCATTTTATGAGGAATGATTGTTGAATTTAGAAGATAGGGTTTGGAGTTAATAAATTTTTATAGAGATGATCATATGATAATATGTATCTATTATATAAAGATCTTCAAATTAAATTTAGTCAGCATCCATCATCTTACATAGTTAGAACTTTTTTTCTTGCTATGAGAACATTTAAGATTGACTATCTTAGAAACTTTCAAATGTACATTACAGTATTGCTAAGTATAGTCACTATGCTGTGATTTCCATCCCCAGAATTTATTAATCTTTTTTTTTTAATATATATTTTTATTGTTATTTATGTCTTTTACATTTTGCATTCCCCTTGGGTAGCCCACCACCAATTCACCCGTGATCCATCTCCATGGTCCCTTGTGTTCTTTTCTAGAATTTATTAATCTTATAATGAGATGTGTTTACCTTTTGTCCACCAGCACTCATTTCCTTCCACCCCCCCAATCCTCACCTCTGGCAATCACCAATCTGTTCTCTCATAATTTCATGAGTTTGGGAAGTTTCTGTGTCAGTCTGTTTTCTCTTTGAAAAAACACTTTATTCTACCCAGAAGTTTCAGAAGACATTAAACTATCTTCATCATGTTCTAACTCCCATGCATACTTTTCCTTCTTTTTGTTCTTTTGCAGAATTCTCGGGAAATAACACTACCAGCCCAAATTCAAATTTTCCGTTGCAGACATTCTGTTCTTTGGCCTGTCTGTTGAATTTTCACTTTGTTTTTGATAGTTTTATTTCCCAACAGTGCGTCATTCTTTTACCTTTGTAGTCTGATCGCCTTTTTATTGAGTCAATTTATGAATCTTGAATCATTTTATGACTCTTGAAAATGGTTAAGCTTTGTTTACGAAGAGATCACTTTTTCTGCTTCTTGAGTCTTTTCCTTCTCTTACAGTTGTTTTCTTCAATCATTTGATTGGGGTCATACATGATTGTCCATTTGTAATTGTAGATGAGATGGCTGGCTGACGAGTGTTTGCTCAGCTTAAGAAAGAGCCCCTGGCAGCAAATACAAGTTTTCATCACATGACCTACATAGTGATTTTTTTTTCCAGAAGAAGGAAAATAAATATTAATGGGGTGGAGTCACTGCGGGTAGTGTAACTGCATGCACTTCCTTATGAGATGTGCAGATAGCTTGCTGATGCATCTGGCAGTCTTGAAGCTTTATGTTGGCGGCTGTTTACAGAAGTAACTTCTGGCAGGGATGGGGAGAGTATGACTGACTTGGTAGCTTCTAAACTTAAATTTACTCCTTAGCTGATGTCCCTTGGCCCCGTCCTTCTGCTTCTACTGTTATCTCTACTCTTAGGGTATTTCTGAAGGTCTGCTCACCTTGATAGGTCTTCTCTTTTTCTCAGAACTGAAAACTGGAAACCCCATAGTGTGCCTCCCAGGTATCTCTCACTGCTCCCACACTGCTGCTCCTGCTCCTTCCAGCTTTTAAATTATTTGTGGGGTTGTTTGTTTGTTTGTTTTTATCATCAGTGAGATTTAGGGAGTATGAAGAGGCCTAGTAACAGTCTAGTTACCTGGAAAAGAAGTTTAGCAAACATATTTTAATGTAGATATAGACTATTCACCTTTCTGTCTTGCAACCATTTTTTCAATTCATCATACCTTAATTTTATTTACCGTGACTTTGTTCATAAAATCTAAAGTTTATCTTCAAATCTGTGAGTCTTATTTTTTCCCCTGTATTTGGTGCTGCTTAGAAAGTTCTAGCTTACTAACAAAACTAAATATAATTAATTACACATTAATACTTAACCTGTGCTTTTAGTACTTTTTAATCTTTAACCTTAACATTGAAATGTATTTTTAGCATAAGGTTTAAAGTTGGGTTTTAACTTTGTTTTCAAATGTCTGCTTAGTTCTCTCAAGATGATACATTAAGGGGGCAAAAAAAAAAAAAGATGATACATTAATAAAATCTACCCTTCATTCACTAATTGGCTTGGTCCATTTACTTAATTCTTGTATCTACTTGGGTTCAACTCTCTACTTTCTAGTCTGTTCTAGTCTCTGTTCCCATGTCTTAACATGTATAGTTCTAGGGTACATTTTAATATCTGTTAGTATAAGTCTTACTTTTTAGAAGTGTTTTGAAGTCATTCACTGTGTGTCCCCTGTTCACTGTCAAACTATTGTGATTTAATTAGACTTTTATATAATATATAGATTAATTTTTAGATAAGAAATGTTCAATTCTTTACTTTTTAAGAGGAAAACTTTTCAACTGTCCTTTTGTTACGTTATGTCTTAGTATTGACTTTTAAGCTCTTCAAGGTCTTTTCTAGACTAAAATGCTATGTTGTGCAGTGTAAATTAATAATGCATGTCTTATTTATCCAGTTATCAAGTACTGTGTGCTAGAATTCATGTCTAGCATTTGGAATATAGTGATATAGCACCTTTCTGTTATTATTTAAATAAATCATCAGTGATAGGATGTAAGACATGACAAGAACAATATGCTTAGGAAGGCATTAAAGCACAATTTTAAAAAATCTTAAGTTTTCAAATGCAAGCTGAAATTTGAGACATTTATTCCTTGCAGCTTTGATCCTTTATTCAGCTCTGATGTAAATGTAAAATTTAATTTTATAAAATAATAAATTTGTTTTATATTTGGCTAAGATTTATGATTAGAGCTAATCCCTGGAAAGTGGTAATACATGTCCTTAGGTGAGTATTTACCAATAATTTTCATTTTAAATTAAAAGCTTTTTCACATTTATTATCTTACTGATAGTAGCCAGCTCCAGGTTGGGGGAATCCCTTATGTTACTTCCATTTCTCCTTGAGCCATGCTGTGAGGAAACAGTTCCTAAATTATACACGGATGAGTCAACCACACCAATGTGGAGTGTCCTGTGAAACAATCCCATCTGATTGCTTCTCCCTCATCCTTGTCCACCCATGAGATTCATGGTAAGCAGCCCAGTAGGATCTCCCCTCTAGGGAAGTCAGGATAGTCATTGTTTTGGTCAAGGTTCAGTTACAGATGACAACATCCACACTAGCTAGTTGACACAACAAGAGATTTATTATACATCATTTGGTGGCTTCCAAAATTTTTGGTAGGGCTGGAGGAGCGGGCTTTAGATTGAACTTCCAGTAGCACCTCCCAGAATCACACATGCAACTGACCTTTCGTAAGTAGGAAGACAAGAAAGCAGGAATTGTTCTCACCACTGCTTGTCCTGGACCACTATAGCTTGTGTTATGACACATGACCCCAAATAACTGCCCCTGCCTCTCCTCTCAACATTATGAATTTCAATTATAACTGAAACCAAAAACCAAATGCTTCCTTAGTTTTGGAAATACAGATGCAACCAAAGCACACCTTCCACCCCATGAGGTTGTCTTTCACCTTCTAAGTCCTGGATGGTGTGTCTGGTGAAGCTGCATCATGTGCAGAACCCGAATTGTGTAGTCCGGGCTTTCAGCCTTTGATGAGCAATACAGCATACTGCGTGGGAACAGAGTTGACTGAGTCCATTGTAGTACTAGATACAGCTGCTCTTGTGACACTCTACCAGTGACAGAGGGAAACCCACTGCATCATACTTCTAGAACATTCTAGGACTTGACCTTTTCCAGTCAAGATGTGTATTTGATTTCTAATATTGTGACCTTGCACAGCTGACCTAATATTTCCTATATTTCCATCTATACTAATGAGAAGGGTGATAATGACATCACAGGTTAGCAGAAGATAAAGTGAACTAAAATACATGTGTACTCTGTCCTGGAGGTAAATATTTATTTCTTGAGCAAGTATAGGTTTATTTTTCTCCCTTGTTCCTCAGTAGGTCCAGACTTGGTAGATAATCACACTGGATAGGCCTGCATTTAGAATGGCTATATTAGCTTTAATGACTTTTTTCATGCACCCAGTGATGAATGTGAACACAGAATTTAACTCTATTGTATGTATTGAGATTAGGGTCTTTAAAAAGATTTCCTTGGTTTATGTTCCTGTGTGTACTTTATTCAAAGAAAGTTTAAAAAGCCATGGGGTGTGTCAGTTTTCCAGAGACCTGAGTTAATAGCCTGTTTTGGAAACATGCTAAATTCTGACTTTGCCTGTTATCTTGCCTTAACCTTAGCTTCAACTCTCCAAAATTTATTAGAGGTTCCTCTTTCTAGGGGAAAAAAATAATTCAAGGACTGAGACATCTTCGCTGTCAATTTATAACCTGCCTTGTTTCCAGAAAGGACTTGAGGCAGGACAGAAATCTTTAAATTGAGGGTTTAAAGGGTACAACAAAAAAATCTGTGTTGATCAATTATTGACAAGCATCAAAGATCACTTTAGAAAAAGAAAAAGAGATGGAAAGCAATTGTCTTGCCTTACAGTGGCCGTCAGAGGAGAAAATATTGAGGATTTGTCAATTTTTTTTTTTTTTT
>PVIJ01019745.1:0-22747 GCA_004024925.1 Scalopus aquaticus | reverse complement strand
GGAGGGAAGGAAAAAGGCACAAAATGGAATAGAAAAGAACACAAGGGACCATGGAGATGGATCACGGGTGAATTGGTGGTGGGCTACCCAAGGGGAATACAAAATGTAAAAGACATAAATAACAATAAAAATATATATTAATAAAAAAAATGACTGTATGTATAGAAGATGCTTTCTCCCAGGTCAGTGGCCTGGGGGAGAAATAGGGAATATCTGAAGCTCCAGGCACACTTGAAGTAAAGAAAAAATTATCTTGTTATCCAAAGCAAGAATCTGCAAGGGAATTGTCAAAGACTGTTGGCTTTTCTGCTCAACCCTTGTAGCATAAAAAATAAGTATGAAAAGTTGAGATTTACTGTAGTCATACTTTGCTAGTTCAGAGGTACAGTGGCCTGGGGAGAAATAGGAAGTATCTGAAGCCAAAGACAGCAAGTAGTGGCCAGGAATTAGCTGGCAGAGGCAGAGGACCACCATTCTTTGCCTGGCACAGTTACATTTGTTAGGAACCAGCCAAAGAAGAACCCCACTCCTTACCTACTGAGCCAAGTAGGCAGGGAGTAAATGCCACTTTGGGCATCTCTGCTTGCCATGACCTCCTGGAACCAATTGTGTTTCCCAGAAGCATTAATAGAATCCATATTGTTCCACTGACTTTGGATGGGGGAGAAGAGGAAAGGACTGGTGGCTTAAATGGGTTTTGTCAGACATTTTGCAATTGGTGTCACTTTTTTACCTATAGAGGAAATGTTCAATCAACCACATGTATATTTCAATCCTGTTTATTTAAGCAACCCAAAATTCCTCTAAAGTTTCTCATGAAAGAAAATCACTACTTCCTGGGTTATTGGAATTTATAAAAATTTTTCCTTACTTTTCTATTCCATTGGTCATTTAAAGTCATCTAATCATTATATAGTCATATATTCATAGTCAAATAGTATATTTGTGACATATATATGACAGTATATGCTTAATTAATAATTATCAATGTTGGGCTTCTGATTTTATTATTAAAATGCCTTATATCAAGATTCTAGGATATAGTCCTATGCTTACTGGTTTATTTCTATGTCTGGTTGTGAACTTTCTGAAAACAGTGCTGAGCAAATGGGTCAGTTTGTCCTTTGACATCTGGGAAAATGCTAGACTCACTTTGGTCCATGAATGGAAGAAAAGTCTATTCTGCTCTCTTCACATTTTCCCAGCTTTTGGCATCTTCTAAAACAGCTGCAAGGAGAGTTTTGTTTCAGCACTTCCATCCCTTTAACCTTTTTGTCTTTAGACTACACATTTCCCTTCATGGATTAATAATAATCTAACTCATTACAATCTGCAGGAAAAATTATATTTTAAATCTGAAGAGTAGACTACATTGTAGGTTCATTCTTTAAAGCTAAGGGAGCAATTTCATTGGTAGATTGAAACCACTAAAAAATATTACTGTAAAATGTGTATTTTCTTGAAAATTAAAGCAATATAAAATATGTAGGAAGAGTTGAATATTTTCAGATAAAACAAATATTAAGAAAAATATAATAAAAATCCTTTAAAGATAAATAATCAGAAATATGTCATAGATCTTTACTTATACACTCTTATCTCAAGCAACACCAAATTGTACTTAAATATTGGTCTATAATTTTTAAAAGGAGACACTCTTATGGACATATCCAATAATCCAAAATTTATCATTTAACTCTGAGGTAGAGATTATGCATGCACAGTGATCCACTTATAAAAATTTCATAAATGGACTCAACATTCAGTTATGACACTTCTGGAAAAGAAAACCTCCATCTTTGTGCTCATGTAACCTGATTTTGCTTGTTTTGTCTTTGTCTTATATTACATTAACTCTGGCAAGAGAACAGAATTCATCAGGTATGGGGAATTTCCCTCTCTTGTTCACCTTAAAATATATTAAATAGATATTTAACAAGTAATAATGTCTACAAAAATTCATTTGCCATGAATCTTTTTAGATAGTCACTGGGTACTAGAAAAGAGGCATATGATAACATGGAAACACGGGCAGAGAAGACAAAATTCACCACAATTTTGTAGATCCCCTTCTTCTAAATAAAAGGTTACATAAATGCCAGATCACTAGGACATTGGGGTGATATGTCTCCATTAACCATCTCATTCACTGATGACCTGATTTTGAGCTGATGATTCATTCAACCAATACTCCAGCCTTCACTGATGGAAAGTTTTCCTTGAAGCATTAGAATAAGTTTAGGGAAATATATCATCAAGCAATACTTTTAACTTCATGGGATGGAAAATATTTGTCTCAGATAACCAGAAGTCTGCAGAAGTCTCTACAGACAATGCTTTCTCAAAAGCATTGTCTAGGACCTAGCTGTCCATCTTTCCATCCTAACTTTCTTCGTGTATGGGCCTTGTACTCATGATTACAGCCTTATGGTCACAAAATTATTGCTGGACAATAGTATAGGAGAGATGTTACAAGGAGGAAAGAAAAAAATATATATAGTGGTGAAGAACGATTGGTACCCATAATCCAGAAGACAAAATCTTCCCAAATCTAGTAAACTCTCTGTAACCCTCACTGGCCATAGTTGTGTTAGAAGGTTACCTCTAGCTTTAAGAATCTGAAGATACTGAAGATACTGAATCATTTTGGGTAATTCCACTGCTTCCCTTAAAAATTGGGGACAGAAAAATTTTTTAAAAATGAATATTTAATATATAATAAGTATTATGTACTAATCTTCCCTGACAGATGCCTCTTCTTTGTTTGTAAACAGCATATGTTTAGAGATCCCAGTTCATTACATCAGTTGGTTCCTTTTGGTGCACAAGAGTTATATGTATAGGTACTCTTACAATTGAATATAAGCATGCTTTTCTTAATCACCTAGATAAATTCTGTTTCACATATATTTATATATACAAAATAAATTCTTTTTCACATGGATGATTTAAAACAATTTCATAAAAGTGCTTACTGATGATATTCACTATAAAATCCATATTAAATTTATAATTTCTAATTTGTGAACTACCTCCAAAAATACAATTTCATCTAACCTTTTAATATTTCAGAATATCCCACTTAATATTACTTTATTAAAAGCAGTGAAAGAATTCCTTTTGCAATTTTACCTTTCCTCCTCAAAAACCCTTCTTGACCTTGCCTTTTGGCTACAGGAAAGAAAAACAAGGGTCAGCTCTCCATTTCAATGGTAATTATTCAAATTTACTCTTTTATAAAAATAAATGTTTTCTAGAATAGTTGTGATTTACAGAAAAGTTGCAAAGATAGTATAGACAAGTCATAATAATTATGCCAATGTTGATAAATTATTAATTAAAGTCCAGATATTACTCAGATTTCCTCTTTTTTTTTTTTTAACCTAATGCCCTTTTTCTGTTTTAGGATCTAATTCAGGATACTATATTAGTTATCATGTCTGCTTAGGTTCCTTGTGATAGCGACATTTTTCAGGCTTACATTGTTTTTACTCACCTTAACAGTTTTGAGAACTACTTGTCGCTTTGTAAGTTATCCTTAAAATGGAATTTGACTGATATTTTCTAATGATTACACACAAGAGTTTTATGTCTTGGGGAGACAACAGAGGTGGTAACATTTTCATCACATCACATCAAAGAATTATGCTGTTAACCTGATACACGGGTGATGCTAGCCTTGATCACCTGGCAAAATGGGTGTTTTCAGACTTTTCCTCTCCCTCCTGTCCATGCTCTTTTCTTTGGACAGAAGTCACTAGATACAGTTCACAATGAATAAGTAGGGAGTTAATCTCCTCTTTCCTTAGGGGAGAGTCCCCGTGTGCATTATTTGCAATCCTTCTGCATGGGAGATTTGTCTATTTCCCCCATTATTTTATTCAGCCATTTATATCTATGGACTCATGGTATTTATTTTACACTATAACATGCTTTTATTATTTATGTATAAATTTATACATTTAAATTTAAATACAGTTAATTTTTTTGTTTATATTTGGATTATAATCCAATACTATAATCCAATACTATATCATTACTCAGATTGTACCAGTTTGATCACTGGTAACTCATTCAGTTGATTCCTGTGTCACTTTGACATACTCCTACCCTTGGTATATATGTTTTTGTTTGTCTATGGGGTGTGGGCATAGCACACTCTCGCCTCTGATATTACAGGAAACTCCAGGATCATCTTGTGCATTTTCTGTTCTAGCCCTGGAATCAATCATTACTTAAGGAGTTTTGGTTCCCTTCATTAGAGAATGGTGTTAGAACCAAAATCCGGATGCTAGGTGCAGAGTTACTTTTAAGGGGCAGTTGATATAGTAGAATGTGCACCTGAGTTGGATTCAAACATGGAATGAAACTAAAGAGGTTCAAAGCCTGACTTTATAATTTTCGAAAGGTGTGATCTTGGCTTGATTCATTTTCTAATAGTGCCATCTTGGCTAACTTACTAAGTTTCTCTGCCCTTAATTCCCTCTTAAGTAGCAGTATTAATAAAACTCATACCTAGAGAATAGGGTTTCTCAGCCTTTTCATTGTTGACATATGTGCCAGATAATTCTTTGCAGTGAGGCTATTTTCTGTAAATGGTAGAGTATTTAGTATCATCCTTAACCTATACCTACTAGATACCAGTAAAGTGCACCAGTAGTGAAAATTAAAAATTCCTCTAGATTTTGCCAAGTGTTCCCTGGAGGACAAAATTAACCCCAAATTTGCTCTACTTACTATACTCCTTATATTTACCTTTACTTCTTCCTTCAAGAGTTCTTTCCTTCTGACTGTAAATACGCTCAGATCTTTTCCAACTAAAGAAAGAGAATCCTTCCTTTCACCAGGTTTCTCTTTTAAGTTATATAACTAATATTTTTAATATCATAGCCATATTTACTTCCCCTTTCTCATCATTCGGTCATTTCATAATGCTTTAAAATCTTGATGCCATTTCTGCCTGTGAAATGGCCATACCCAGGGTGATAGCAATAGGAGAGAGTTTGAGGGACATATGCTTACACCACCTCCTTGTATAGATGACAAAGCTGCAGCTGTTTCATGACTTGCCAAGGACACATAACTATCGTGCATAATTTTTTCAGCAAAAGTCCTTCATGTCCTCATCACTCTGGGTCTCTGCTTCATGTGAAGTGGCTGAACGCTCTTTTTCAGAGCTATCATTTTTTATTTTTGTGACATCTGTTTGTTTTCATCTATGTTTCCAAGCCCTCCTTTTCCACATTCCTAGCTAGTTTCTTTTCTTCTATTACTCATATATAAACATGCAGCAAGTTTATTCCCCTAACAATGTTTAACTCATTTCTGGCCATTTTGTCTTTAATAAATGTGTACAGTATATAAAAATTATTTTTAATTTATTTTATATAATAAAATAAAAAATATTTTATTAATGAAATATCTTTTCATTAATAGTTATATACCATGACCTTACCAATCATACAGATTTCTCTCAGACACATACCTCTTACCTACTCCCAATCTTGAGCCACAGGCCCACAACTTTCCCTCCCTTCATTAAAATGTTATGTTTCCATCTTAATTACATGTGTTTTTATTATGATTATTGAAGTAATGTTGGTTTACTGTTGTGACAGGAACTTTGTTGCCACTGTGTGGCAGGAACACGATGAGGGACACAATAGTCATGAAAAAGGTTTGCAAGGCGAGACTCTGCTACTTGAGCAGAAGTTCTTGTACCATTTGTTGAAATCATACAGGCTAGTAAAAGCTGATCATGTGACAATGGTATGAGGAATAAGGTCTGGAAGGTGGGCTAGGGATGGGGGACAAAGTTTTACGAGGGACAGGGAAGGAAACATCGTGACCACATGTCAAGAAACATTGGTGTCAGCAGAGTATGATGTTAATGCAGGCAGAGTTACCCGAGACTTCCAGGAGCTTAGTCACATAATCAGGTCAACTGGCCTAGGTGTCCCCAGGCCTGACTCGTGATACGGGCTGTACTCCGTAGGTAGTCAAGGAATGCTCTGCTGTGATTTGCAAGGAGCAAAAAGGTCACAGTTGCCCATGAGTGGCCAGCTAGTAGCCAGCTCATAGGAACCCACAGTTTACCACACTGTATATGTTTTTCAGGTATAGGTTCACACATCTATAAACGTGAGTCACCACACCATGCCCACCACTGAAGTCCCAATTTTCCTCCACCATAGTCCATTGGCTCCTTTCCCCATGCTGCTCACACCCTACACCCTCACCTTCTGGTAGCCTCAGTGCTACAGTCAGATTTCAAGGGTTTGTCTTTGTCTGTTTCTTTGCTTTGTTTCTTTATAGTCCACATATGCCTGAAATCATCCGGGGTCCGTCTTTTTCCATCTGATCTATGCTTAGTATAATCCCCCCCAATTCCACCCATGTTGTCACAAAAGGCAAAGTCATTTTTTTAATAGTTGAGTATTATTCTATTGTATATGTGTGTGTGTGTCTGTGTGTATACATATATTATACATATAATATATATATAAGAATATAAAACACTAATTTTAAGAAATATATGCCCACCTATGTTTATTGCAGCACTATTTATATAGCCAAGTTCTGGAAACAATGACATGAATGGATATATATATATATATATAAAATATATAATATATAATATGTATTATATTACATATATAATATATAATATATACATATATTACACATACTATATATAATATATACATATATAATATATAATATAATATATATTATATTATATACAATACGGTAATATAATATATAATAAATAATATTATATATCATATATTATATATAATACATATGTGTATTATATATTATATATAATATATATTATGTTGACTATATATATATATATATAGACTACAATAGTCAAGTTCTGGAGAAAATGACATGAGTGGATATATATATATATATATATATAATGTAATATATATAGGCTATTATAAATAGTGCTGCAATAAACATAGGTGGGCATATATTTCTTAAAATTAGTGTTTTTGTATTCTTCAGGTAGAGACCTAGGAAGGCATTGTTGGATCATTTGGTAGATTCATATTTAATGTTTTAAGAAGCCTCCATACTGTTTCCTTAGGAGCTACATTCCTACCAAGAATGTACAAGTGTTCCTGTTTCTCCACACCCTTGCCAGATCTTATTGTTTCTGATATTTTTTGATATGGGCCATTCTCAGAGATGTAAGATGGTATCTTGATGTGGTTTTGATTTACATGTCCCTGATAATAAGTGATGAACATTTTTCCAAGCAAATCTACTAATTAAGCTTTTAATTTCACATGCTTATTTGTCATTTATATTTCTTCTTTTGATAATGTCCTTTAACAATTTTTGTAGTAGAGATTTTTTGGTCATTAGGAGATCCTTATAGTATATTTTAAAAATATAAGGCGTCATTCATTCATTTAGCAAATCTGTGTGTTTGGCACCATTTTTATCTGTAATCCTTGTTAACAATTTTCTCCCCAAATTGCTATTTGCCTAGTAATTTTATCCTATGTGATCAGATTTTTCGCAACCCTGTTTTTCTTTTCATTGTTTTAATGCATAGGAATCAGAAGACAGATTTTTATTCTTAGATTCTCACATTATTTCTTTTGTAAGTCTCCTTTCTGCCACTTTTGTTCCTCTTATCCTACCTGATTTTCTCCCTGCCTATTTTCTTTTCATCTCTGATCTTTTCATCTCTTTCATTTTTAAATCTATTTTCTCCTATAGCACTACCCCCAGCCCATAACTCTAAAAATAATGACATATAAAATTAATTTAAAAAATTGTTTTTCTGGGCGTCTCTGGTGGTGCAACAGGTCGGGTGCAGCACTATGATGTTATCCAGAGTCACTGTAGCATAAGTTCAATATCCGGCCAGGGAGATTCCCACATGGCGCAGCAGACCTCTCTTGTCTCACCCACTGCTCCCCTCAGCAATGTATTTCAGTCGCTCTGCCTGTTCTGCACCTCACTCTGTCTCTGGTGAATCCTCTCACCACCCCACACCTCTGGCCTACACCCCAGCTTGTATACATAAATAAATAAATCTTTAAAAATTATTTTTCTGTATATATATGAACATAGAAATTAAGTATTACTTTTTATCTCTCAAAAGTTCTTAACTAAGTTAATTATAATTGTTATGATTCTAAATTAATTTTACTTGGTACATAAACCTCCCACTGGAAAAAGACCTGATGCTAAATAATAATTACATCTAATTTAATAAAACATCTGATTTCTACTACACACTCAATGACTCATGAGGGAACCACTAAGATACTGTAATAAAATGAGGGTTGGAATAAGGGAGCTAACGTGACTACAGAAATAAATACAATTCAATCTGGAATATAGCTATTGCCACAGAAGAGAGACAAACAATAAGATTGGGTTTTTAAAAAAGGGATAAATCATATCAAATGTGACAATGGTATGAGGAATAAGGTCTGGAAGGTGGGCTAGGGATGGGGGACAAAGTTGGGAATTTGAAATTGGGAATTGAAAATTTTTCATTTGAGACAAATTTTGAAGAGCCAGTAACATTTTGACAAGGTCAGTTACATCTGTCAATTCTGCTCAGAAAACTCTTCCTTGTCTTCAAGGTATCATGACCTTTAATTCTCTCCAGGGATAACCTGTCTTCTACCCTCAGACTGTGTGATTTGTGTGGTGTTGATCCATTCTGACACTCAGGAAAGGATTATTACTTTGAAGATACCTAATCCAATAAAGAGGAAAAAGAGTTTCTCTCTTACAGGGCTGCTATACTTGGACTTATAATTTACTTTACAGAGATCTCTTGATAGTAAATTGAAGCAAATGCAAAGGAGAGATGAGAGATGGAGAAAGAGATAAAGTGGGGAAAGAAGGATGGTGAGGAAGGAGAAGGGAAAGAGGAGGAGAACAAACCTTGATAACATAATTCAAAACTGTTTCTCAAATTGCCATGTAGACTTTCAGTTACACAAGCCAGTAAAATGTCTTTGTGCTTAAGCTTTTTGGAATTAAGTTTTGCTTATGCCCAATGAAAGAGTTCTACGATTCAGGAATGAGAGGCAGCATGAGCACATAGGTGGTAAAGAGTGGGACATGATCAAGAAAATACAATCATCTAAATAAAATGGAATGCGGTGTGTGCGTGTGTGCGTGTGTGTGTGCGTGTGCGTGTGTGTGTGTGTATCTGTGTAAATAACAATTAAGAAGTTGGAGAATACAGGCCTCCCTGGTGGCGCAGTGGTTAAGTGCTGTGCTGTGCGGCTGTCGGCAGTGGAGACGCAAGTTTGACGCCCGGCCAGGGAGATTCCCACATGGCGGGGCAGACCTCTCTTGCCTCGCCCACTGCTCCCCTCAGTGTATTTCTGTCGATCTGCCTGTTCTGCTCCCCACTTTGTCTCTGGTGAACCCTCTTGCTGCCCCACATCTCTGGCCTGTACCCCAGCTTGTATGCATAAATAAATGTTTAAAAAAAAAAAGAAGTTGGGGAATACAAAATAAAATGATGAGATAATTTTACCACATTCAGTGCTATGAAAATGTAAATTTATACTTTTCTTAAAAACAATTTAATAGTTTTTACCTTTAACATTTCAGTGGCATATAAAAATAAGCATTTTTTTTTCTCACAGGTTTCTGTGGCAGCAGGCTAATGGCTTCATATTAAAATTTCACATGTCATTGTCTTTTCTATATGTATCTCATCCTTCTGAAACCAACAGGCTCACCAAAGTAAGCTTTTCTCATGGTAGTGGCAGAGATACTAGAAGATACTGGGAATGAAGCCAACTCCTTAGCATCTAGGCTTGGGACTGACACAGATCATAAATCAAAGGGAATCTTAAGACTAAGTTCCAAGGGAAGGAGAAGAGACATGGGCTCCATCCTAATGAAACCATGAGTGTCAAGGACTCAGTGGATTAGGAATTAGGCCAAGCATTCAGTCTTCCACCAGTACCTTTCTGAAATACTTTCGTGAAAGTCCAGGAGTCTTGAATTGCAAACCCTGTTGCTGTGCTTAGGGTGTTTTTTTTTTAAAGATTTATTTTTTTATTTATACATACAAGCTGGGGTACAGGCCAGAGGCGTGGGGCGGCGAGAGGGCCCACTAGAGACAGAGCGGGGAGCAGAACAAGCAGATCAGAAATACACTGCTGAGGGGAGCAGCGGGCGAGGCAGGAGAGGTCTGCTGCGCCATGTGGGATTCTCCCCGGCTGGGCATCGAACTTGTGTCTCCACTGCCGACAGCTCCACAGCGCAGCGCCCAACCGCTGCGCCACCAGGGAGGCCCGCTTAGCGTGTTTTAAATACCCTTCCGAGGGGGCTGCTTTCTCCAGTGTCTATCTCAGCTGCACCATTCTATGTTGTCTTACACTTAGCAGCCTTAGGGATTTGATTTCACCCTGCAGGCACTTGGACTTGACTTCTCTGGCTTATCGTTATATCACTCCACTACTACTTCAAATTGGAAAAATTGGAAATACATTGAAGTCCCAAATACAAGCAAATAAACAAATTAAGTTTCAGATATAATGTATGACATTATATAACCAAAATTTGATCTTTTTAATTACACTTAATAACATTTGGAAAGACTTTCAATGTTGTAACGAAACTTATCATTTATAGTTTTATATAATTGTTTATTTTATTCATGAAATAATTTTTTATATATTGCATACATTTATTAAAGAAAAATTGGCAAGAAATGAGCTAAATTTTATGTGATAATTTCTAAATGTTTCTAAATATTGGCAATCATTTTCTTCTTGTGTCATTCCATATTATTATAATTCCCTACAATGAATATTACTACTTTTACAATCTGTAAAATTAAAATATGTATATAAACATGTTATTTATGTCCATAAATCTAATTAAAATGAATTTAACATTAATTATACTACCAGGATTTAAAAGTAATTTCACAGAATATCATTCCTTTCAATTTGCAATTTGGAAGCTGAATATAATGGTTCCAAACAGTTAACATGGAGTATTTACTCCTCCCTCTGTGTAGTATAGTTTCAAGTTATCTATCAATGTGTTTCCTTCACAGAATAAATTGTATATACTTTTGAGGGCTGTGACAGTTTTATTACATTTCTCATATAATCTAGTACATATCCCCTAGAATAATGATAATAAATAACATGCTGAATATATTACTATGTTTAGTCTTCACCACAGAATTACAAGTGTAAATGTCATTGCTACTTGACCCTCATTTTACAGATGAGGAAATGAGACTTTGTTGAGAGATTAATTAATTTGTCCAAGATTAATACACAGAAAAAGTAGCAAAGTCAGGGTTTTGGCTCTGGCAATGTGGTTCCAGAATCCACTCAATAAAAATCAATATATGTGCTGGTCATGGGTCAGCATTTATAAGTTCATTTCTTCTCTTTGCCTGCTCTAGTCCACATGTAAGGGTTCTGATTCCTGTAACATTTATTTCTCAGACTCGCTTGTCAACTGGCTCCTGAGTCTGGCCAGTGAGTGGGATATTGGAGGATGAGAGAAAGGGGGAAAGCGAGAATTTATCCACTTATTTTTGCCTCAGCAGCTTCCTGGCTCTGGTCTCCTGCTCCCACCAGACTCTATGACTCCAGCTTCTGCTTTGTGGCCCTGGTTCCTCCTGGGCACCCCTGCGGCTAGGGGTCCCAACAACTTCTTGTTGCTAATCTTCACCTCACTGTTCTCAGACCTTCACTAATCTGTCAACCAATTCCATGGGTTGAATTTCCAGTTTCAAATATAGATATCTTCCACAAAATATCTTCCCAGTTAACTTTTTTTCCAGAGAATACTTCCTGGTTTGGATTTTCAAATTTTATAGATTCTATGAATTTCTAAAAGCAATGATTTTTGATTGATATTTATAAAGGAATTATTTATAACCGAACACTCTATAGTTTATTTTGCAAAGGGGCATCAAGAATGTGAAATTTATTATACTATACTTTATTGTGAGATATTAAAAATGTAAGAATTTTCACAACTATATTCTTTCATTGTGTTTCTCCAAAATTTTTCCCATATGATTGTTTCTAAAGAGCAAAATCTCCTACCATAGAATTTCTACATTTATTGAGATATGGAGCTATAATACTGGAATATAAAGTTTTGTAAAACAGTAGTAAATCAATAAAAAGATAAATACAATATTCAATTTTTTCATATTTATAATCAATGTAACATCATACTTCATATCTTTCATATCTGCATTCCTACTTAATCCCATAAAATTGTGCTCTATAATTTTGCTAATGTATCATTGCATTGAAGAAATTTGGTGATACTGTAGGTGATCTGAAGAAACAATTAAAGGAATAAAAAGTAGAAACTGAGCAAAGAACAAAGGGCAGTTGCGTTATCTAATTTGAAAAGAGTTAAAAATGATCTTAAGTTTATAAGAGTTTTAATTTTGAAAAGAAAGAACAGGTAGTTTCTATTTATATAAATGATGGATTAAAATAAAATGAACTAGAAATTGAAGGACGACAAATGTCATGAGCAGACTATTATAAACTGCCTTAAAATCATTTAGAAAGAATTGCCTTAGTCCTACTTGCTTGATTCAGTTGTATTGGGTGGTACTGACATTTTTTATCTCTTTCAATATGTACAACGTATTTAAAAAATTTGTGAAATATAAAGGAATTTTGTGAAATCTCTTTCACAGAGACAGAATTGTATAAAAGATTTTAACAGCTATCTTGGTGAATTTACTCAGTCTCCCACTGAACTTTTCAAGTAATTCTTAATATATACTCAGTATTATGTCTTGGAAATTAGAAACCCTAGAGTAAAATAGCATCTAGCCATGATGATTCCCCTTGTTCAGTTTGTTGTGGATTGGATTTTCTTCTCTTCAAATGTGACAGCGCTCCTTTCAACATTTCTTACAGGAGAATTCTGGTGTTTTCAAATTCCTTCAGCTTCTGCTTGTTGTTAGGCCTTTATTTCTCTGAAGGAGAGTCTTACAGGGTACTGTATTGGCTGGCAATCTAATCTTTAATTATTTTGAATATGTCATTCAATTTCCTCCTTGCTTATATGGTTGGATGCTTCAGAGAAATCTGATGTAAGCCTAATGGGAGTACCTCTATAGGCTAGTTTTTTTCTGTTTCCCCAGCCACATTTAATATTCTTCTTTTGTCTTGAACTCTTAGAAGTTCATGACCAAGCATCTTGGTATAGGTATCTTTACATTTAGGTAAGCTGGTATTCTTTTAGCTTCATGAAAATGTACATTTACTTCCATTCTCAAGTTTGGGAACTTCTCTTCTTCTTTTTTTTTTTTTTTTTTTTGAATAATAGGGTCAGTCTGAAGCACAGAAGCTGAGGCTCAAAACCTTGCCACAGTGTAAGGTACCTTCTGGTGGGGAACAGCAAAAAAGGGGTGAGGCAGGTCCCAGAAAGCTAAAGTAAAAGAAGATGCCACATCAAGATAATGGTTGCCATCCTGAGCCTCCTCACATGTCTCTCATTCACATGTCTCTTTCAAGTATCTCTACATGTTTCTCCAACATGCATCTCCTTCTAAGAACCCACAAAAGATTGGGTACCAACTAAAGGCAGAAAAGTAAGAGTCCCAGAACCCAACTGCCTTCTGTGTTATATAACTTCACCTGGCCATCTGTTCTGACCCTAATTCCCATAGCTCTCCTGCTTGCTAGGAAATCTAGTTCATGGCACAGGGCACTTACAGTCCAAGGCAGTTTCATGTAAAGCGGGGAGGGGGGGCGGATATCTCTAGTTCACTATGACGCAATGCTCCTCCCCTATTTATGGAAGACACATTCTGTATCAATCTCAGACTAACAATGATCAGTGTGTATATTACTTTAGGAAGTTTTCTAGAAAGTCCAAATCTTCAGAGGTCTGGATAAGGAGAAAAGGAACCACTTTCTCTAAAAAGCAGGGAATGAAATTGAGTAGCTGAGAGTCAGAATTTCCCCTCATTTAGCACAATAGTACAAGGATCAGGAGACCTTTTTGAGAAACAATCTAGTTTTGCAGACATAGTACATGACTTTGTCACTTAATCTCTACTTTATCATGTGCAAAATGCAGGTAACTCTATCTACCCAATTATATCACAGGCATTGGTGAAGATAAAATAGTGTAATATAATCTTTGTGAAAGATAACTTTTTATGAACTGCTGAATTCCACAGCATTATCAGGGTGGAAGAAGTTATAAGATCAAAATATTATGAAAAGAAGAAACAATAAACTGTGCATGCCTAATTTATAAACACTTCAGTAAATCTGGACACAGCATGGCCTACTGCAGTGAAATATATCCAGGCATATTCAAGTCAAAAGTTCTCTCTAAAAACCTGTATGCTGATGCAAACTAAAAATTTCTACCAGGTCATTTTTTTTCCTAATAGTGATCCACATGTCAGAAGCAACAGAAAATTTTAAAGTATTGACTCTATCACTTATGTTTTATTTTTTTTAACTTTATTTTGGAAATTAAATCTAAAGTTGAACTAAAACTGGAAACTCCTACAGAAACTGGGTGATTACTGACCATCAACAGGGAAGCAGGATCTGAGGACCCCGAGTTGTGTTGTTATAGTCATTAATAGAGAAAGAAAAATCATCTAACAATCCTAAATTGCAAGACCTAAATTACTGAAGCTCATTCATTCCAGGCACAGACTACAAGTGATCCAACACCAAAGGTATTAGCAAAGCCGCTGCAAAATCTTTGTTGCCTTCTTTCTCCCAACCAGCATCCTTCTTTCCCTGGGCCAGAGGGTTGCATCAGAAAACTACTCCTTAATTAGTTTCATCTGTGCTTATCATAGTTATATTTTTAAAATGGATTTCTAAGTGACCTTTTCTTTCCTCACTACCGATTTGCTATGGTTTGTTTTTCAATTGTAGCTACGAGCTTAGTCCAGGCGAGGCTGTGCCTTCCTGTCTCACAGTCTGGGGTTCAGGTAGTGACACTGTGGAGTTCTAGCTGTGAGGTCTATGGGAGGTACTTTTGTACTGAACAAGTACAGACCCTGGATACTCCAAGAAAGGGTCGGCACTGTCACTTCAGAGTTCTCTTTTCTCACGGTAGCCTGGCAACCAAATTGCATCTCTTTGATGGAAGGCGTTCCTACTAGAAAACAGCTTTATGAAAAGTGTCAGGGTCATCTTTAGAAACCCAAAGAAAACAAAACAAACCCCCCCAAAAAGCCTACCACCAAGAAGGCAAAGAAAAAAATCTGCACAACTCAATTATTCAGCCGCACACAACTGCGCCTGTCAGGTCTTGGTAACAACACTCACTCGAATTTAATTAAGTTTGTCCTTATAGCTTGTGAACTGCTCAGGCCAGACCTGCTAGAAGGGATGAAAAGCCTGAGGCAGACCCTGGAGACCATTGTTGATAAGGAAGGGCAGAGCATTCTGAAGTTAGGTAAATTCCCATCCGAGGGCACACAAAATGCCCTGAGGGGTAAGCTTTTGAAGGGAACTTTAAAAGTTGGGTGGCCTCTGAGCAAAGACAGATGAGAACTTTTCCCACCCGTAACATGTTCACCCTCTTGAGGGAGGGTTGAAGTGTAAAATGCCTGACTTTGGAATTTTGAAGTGAAGCAGTTAGAGGCAAGTGCCAGTTCTACCACTTACTAATTCTGTCACTTTGCACAAGGTAACTAACCTAGTGGAGTCTGTTTCCTCATTGGGAAGCTATGAAAGTCAAAACTACCCAGAGGACTAATCAAGATCAAATGAGTTAATATCGGTGAAATCCCAACATTATTGGTTTTCAATGGCTCTTTTCATTTCCCTGCTAAATCTTCTGAAGTGCATTCCCACTTGTTAAAAGTATTCCTAAACTTGGTAATGCGATAGAGAATCTTCAAAATTAACAATAGATGCACCTTAGTACCTGTTGCCTCCAAATGCCTCACAGAATTACCTGCCTTCCCCAGGCACGTTCCCCATGACTAGATCTGTGCACAAATATCTTTATCTTATCTAAAATGTCTTTTCCAGTCTTATCTCAATATCCCATCCTAGTATCCCCCAAAACACTTGCCCTAATTCCCTGAGGCAATCTCCCATTCTAAGCCAGTCTTTGGGTTCCCATTAGCACGTTTTACCTTTTTCAATTATAAAATTTTAGCCATTAATTAACCTATTTTGCATGTTTCTTCCCAAATTAATCATACTCTTCTTATGGGCATGGTTGAGAACCATTAAAAAATAAAATTCACAGATTAGAGATTTAATTGGCTTTTTAAAATAATTCATGGCATGGATGGACAGCAGCCCATTTAGGTGCTGTAGAGCCCATACAAAATGGAGGGTATTTATAGACAGTAAGAGGAAGCTTGAGGTTATTAGCAAAAGTAAAGATTATTTCAGGTAAAACTACCTTCCCTTAAGGGGAGGCAATGTTGGGGGGTGGGGGTGTCTTAGCTTGTAGATTATCTCACAAGGACTGATTAGGTGGCTCCAGACTGATTGGTTTAAGATTATACTTTTGGAAAAAGTTGAGCCTTTGCTAGATATTAAGTCTGGTGGGGCCCCAGCATAAAGGATTCCATTTGGGCCTGTTTTTTCCATTTTTAACAATGCTATTTATTTTTACATTTTTCCTAATATTTAAGATGGTTCAATAAATATTTAACCAATAAAGGAACACTTTCTAGAAGGTCTTCATCTGTATATTTATATCCCTTCAATATTTACATTTAGAATGCTCTAGGAAGAAATTTTTTTTGGCATTTTCCTAAATTACTAGAGAATCTACATAGGAATTCCTAAAAGCCTGCCTGCAGTCTCATCAGCCAGTTCCCACTTTTACTCCGACCTCAGTCCAAATGTCAGCTCAGAGCCACCCTCGTCCTCCTTTCTAATGGCCATTCGTGTTTACCTGATTTTTTTGCCTGGATTTAACATTATCTAAATTTCTTTGCCTTCTTTGTTTCTTGACTTGTTTATCATTTGCAAAGACTTTGTGTACCCACCTGTCACATGTTATCACTGCACCAACATTTATGGGACCTTGCAGAATGAGGCCGAGGTATTGTTTCAGGCCTGTTTCAAAACACACATACTCAAAGTAAAATCAAAATAACGTGATTTTAGTGGAATGAAACTACCAGAAAATATTTGTAGTCATCCCCACTGATAGTTGAAGAATCTAACATTCAGAGAAACGAAGAAACTCATCTAAGATGACACGGTCACAATGCCATTTATGATTCCTAAGCTTTTGACCCTGATAGATAAGGAATCTTCAAACAGTGACATCAGTAGTGAGTTATCAACATTAGAGGCAATGAAAGGTATTGTTCATGTACTCTGGATTATTTTCTGTTTCTGATATAGGCAGCGGGGAGGTATATGCTTATTTTAAACAGAAAACACAAAAATGGTTGCTGCTGTATAGTAGTGCTCTTCAGATGATCTCATTAGGGTTGCCAGATTCAGCAAATAAAGAAAAACAGGATCCCCAGTCAAAATTTTTTTTTTACATAAACAATAAGTAATTGGTTAGTATATGACACACACTAAAATATTACTTGTTTTCCTGAAACTCAAATTTAGCTATGCATCCTTTATTTTCTCTGGCAACCCCAATTCAGGAGTAAATACAGAAATGTTAGTCCAAAAATCAGTGGCCATTTCATAAATGGACTGAAGTTTAAATAAAGCTAAGGGAAGTGTTGAAGAAATATGTAAATTTCTTCCAAAAAGGTGTTTAGGAAGTATCTGAACAGTGACTGTACAATGGCATTCCTAACAGGGCTTATACCACCAGGCAGATGGAGGGGAGGGGCAGGGGGGACGGTTATTTGCCAGAAATTAAACAAGTGTTTGTTTCAAGTAACAGATTTAAAAGGAACTAGAATAATTCATCATTTAAAAAGAAACAACTGAGGGGTGATTTGCTAACAGTAATCAAATATGTGAGAATGATTACATAATAGTTATCAGCTGCTTTGAATTTCCACCGAGGTCAGAATAAGAAATACATGCCTGAAGCTTGAGCATGAGGCATTTAATTTGCTTTGTATGTACTGTTTAATGACTTCCTGAGAGTAAAGTTTCTAAAAGTTTGTGTGTGGCATCCTTTGATAAAAAACACTCAGTCTGGCTTCAGTCAGTTCCTCTGACAAGCCAGGACTGGTTTCAGCTGTAGACCAAAAGTGCTGTGTCAGGGGTGTAAAATGAAGACTGACTTTTAGGTCTCATAGAAATCAAGGGAAAAAAAAACCACCATAATTAATATGAGACAGATATAGTTTATTATAGATTTTCCTAAATTAAGCATAACAATGGAGTATCCAGTTGCTATGAGGACCAGAATGAAGTGCTTTTTGGGAAACAGTGTACACCATAGCCCCAGCTAAGAGTCACAGTGCATATTAACATATTACTGAGTAAAAAAGTCCTAATTCTTTTTATCATGAGTATCCTAAATTTACAGACCAAGGAAAAGCCTCCCCATCCTTCATTTTCATGAAATACCTATAAAGAATGGACCTTTTAGCAGTGAATGTTACTTAGTACATATGTATGTGGATTTATCATGATGTGCACCTGAAACATGTAATTTACAATGCAACGTTACTTCAGTGAAAAATTATTTCAAAAAGGAAATACATATGATCACAAAAGAGTGGTATCCTAAAGGAAAGCATTTAGGAACTTATGTCTGAATTTTGTGTGATGGTGTGGCTTCAGTCTCTGAATCAGCACCTGACTGCCACACCCACCTAAAGCCCATCCAGCTGACCCCCTGTCGTGTGGTTTGAAATTCGGTGTCTCTACACTGACCACTGCCTCCGGACTGGGACAGTCTAGAAACTAAATATTAACATGCGAGTCACAGGCCACAGTCACAGCACTGTGTTAGCATGAAAGACCATACAGTTATCTTTTAGGAGCTTAAAGTAATACTGATTACCCTCTCGTGCATCTAGAAACAACCGTCACTTCAATAATAAATTTTGTCTAATTACATGTGCCATTCTGGATCAAAATATGAAATATTAGCTCTTCTTGTTGCAGGCTGCCTGATTTTCTTAATGGATTTGACCATCTATATCTTGGTAGATAAGGAGGAATACAACACTTGGAAGATGAACTCCAAGTTATGAGCCCTTTTCCTCATTTCTGCTCTGCCCAGGAAACCCATAGTGCATCAACCAGAGAGTGTTTCACACACTGAAAACATTTGGGAGAGCTGAAGGGACCAGAATTAGGAACACAACATAGAACAGAACCCAGGTTCCCCAAATTCATTTCTAGGTTTTATTCCACTTAAAATCTTTACATTTTTGGTATCAAATCTAAATGTTTATTCTTTCTGTGCTGCTGCTGCTGCTGCTGCTTTTGGTAATGATAAAAGCATTTGTTTTCTATGGTGTCTTTTTCCAAGAAGGAAATATACAGGCGTGAAATAGCACATCATCATTAAAATTTCAATTTTCTGAATATTAAGAGAAGATTTGAAATATAAGTGAACAAGTATTATGCTTTAATGCATAAAAAGTATAAAATATGAGAAAACTATTCAAAGATGTAACGTTTAAATGTGAGCCCTCATTCCTGGTACTATTCCTGAAGAACATATGTGTTCCTCCCTTTTGAAAATGCAGATTTTTTTTAAGTTGTAGCACACAGATTTGACATATCCACAGAACCGTGCTGGTAACTGCTCTTCAATGAGAGATCTAGGAAACAGGATCAATGAGTTTCACTGAACAAATTAAAAATAGAACTGCAGAGAAATCCTGAAGATTTAAGAGGTTAAAGCCATTTCCTCCACAAAAGCCTTCACAAATACATTTGCTACTATTATAATTAATCATGGCTTTAATGATCCCTGGGTGGAGAGCAATGCACCAGGTGATTGATGATTGGAGATATTTCTCTAATACTAAAAAATTTAAGGTGCTCAGAAAGGCAGAAAAAAAATCTATTGGTTTGGAATGTGTCATTCCTGAATTATATATGCTTTATGCATGTGGGTATTTTATTTTTTTATATTTATTATTATTTGTATCTTTTGCATTGTAATGTATTTCCTGTGGGTTACCCACCACCGATTCACCCATGAACCATCACCGCAGTCCCTTGTGCTCCCCTCTCCCCCATTTTGAACTCTTATCCTCTCCCTCCCTTGCTGAATATCTCTCTTATTTGGAATCTCTAGATTCCTGCTACAAGTGAAACCATTCGATAGAAATAATTCCTATGGTTGATATTCTATACTGAATTTCCTATATCCAAGGGAAAAACTAAATATTTGTTAGATGATTTTATCAAAAACACACAAATGATGAGAATGTTCAATTTTGCTTCCAAAGCCAATTGACTGTATAGATTTATTAAATATAATGAAATACAACTTTAAGTAAACAAACAAAAATATCAAGGCTTAAAGTCCATTGGATCATCCTGTTTTCTCAGCTAGACACTGTGGCTGCAGTTGTGTCTATGCTAGCTGAAAGTTATTTTCCTCTAATCTCTTATGGTTCCCAGCACATATTACCATGTTTCTCAGAGGGTGAAATCTTGACCCAAATGCCTAAGCACTATCCTGAAATCTCCAAGATACCTGGTTGTGGCCACTGAAGAATAGAAGACAGGCACAAAAAACCCCTGGGTAGTTGTATTTTCCTTTTTCACTATGAGGTAAATTTGCTAGAAGTCTTTAACAAAGAAAACAGTGCTTGGCTCATTTTGTTCATATTTGGTTTTGTGTGTGTGTCTCATCCCTCCTATAGTAGGATGACATTTTAAGTCACTAGAATTAATATCTCAGGGCACTCTGATTTTCTTAGTGTCTGTTGAACTTCTCTAGTAAATCATCATCCCAGAATTAATTTTGAACAATAAAGGCATGAGATATGAGTGATTCCATGTACTGTTAATCAATTCTCTTTCAGAACTCAAATTCCATAATTGTATGAGATATATTAGCAGTGACAGGGATCAAACGTGACTTAATTTAGAGCTACTTGTTCAATGTCTGTCCTATATCACACTTAAAATATTCACTTTACAGAAAAAATAAAATATTCACTTTACAGAAAAAATAAAATATTCCTGGAAGTCAGATTGCTATCCTTTCTGTTTAAAACTAGACAAAATATAGATGTGAATTCAAGTAAAACAAACGAAAAGGCATATTATTGAAGTTATAAAATTAACTATCAGAAATTTGTCAATAAATTTGATTACAAAATTGCAAGTATACAACTAAGTATATTATTAAAATTTCACTCATTAATTGAATTTCTACATAAAATTTGGATACTATACATAATGTTATTATAAGTGAGATAGGAAGAAGTGAATAATACAAATCACAGGCTAAATAAAGAAAATCACAATAAAATAAGCCTATGTAACATGACTAGAAGGAAAATAGTGGAAAGTGCTGGTTACTTGTAACCTCAATAGCACGATTGTAAAAAGAGGAAAGGAAAGGGAAAGAAACATACTGATGGTGAGTTGGAAAAATAAAATATAGGGTTCTGCAGCCAAAGAAGATATTTGAATATCTCTAAAATGGTTATCACATGTCAAAATTGTGATTCATAATTATAACTTTAATATTAAAAATATAATAAAAATGTGCAGTTCAGAAAATTTACAAAGACTCAGAACATAACTGATGTAGGCCTGGAAATAATCAGCATGTAGGTAAATTATTATTTAAAATGTGTTGCCGGTTTTCTAATACCTTCCAAAAATTGAAAGCACTTTGACACACAGAAGTGAGTAAAAAGGGATTTCAGTATTGAATTTATATTGAAAATTGTACCTCTACCAGTGTCCCTATTTTGGATCCCCGCCCACATTATTGACCCAGCAAATGTCATAAACAAACAAGAGGCAGACTCTGTGAGTAAGCTAGTTGCTAAAGTGAACTCTCTCGCTTTCAGCTTTAACACCATTAAATGTATATTACTCTTTCCTTCCAATGTGTGCAGATTAGTAAGAAATGAAATGAACATGTTCTTTCTGCACAGAATGATTGATAAAGCCTTGACTTTCTCTTTATATTGTTTTATCATGGGTTTTTTTTTAATTAAATCCCATTGTTTTTGATGCAAATATGTTAAGTGGCTTCTGAGATGCGTTCTTCACCTGGAGGAAGTTTTAGGGGCAGAAATTACAGAGAAAATGATTCAACATTCCAATATTTATTTGGCTAGTGATGCAAAAGATCATTTAAAATGGGAAAATAATAGCATAACTCCTCGGCAATGTTAGAAGATACAGCAGGAAGATCTTGCAAAGACTAATACCTGCTTCCCCTAAAGAGAACTGCTTTTTAATTTTCTCCTATTTTCTCTACAACCACACTCCCCACCAACACACTACTACCAGTCTGAAGAAGAAAAGTAGTTTAGAAGATACCTACTTTTTTTTTTTTATATATATATAATATTTATTTTTGTTATTCGTATCTTTTACATTATTATGTATTCCCCATAAGTTACCACCACCTGTTCACCCGTGGAGCCATCACCATAGTCCTCCGTGCTCCCCTCCTCCCCCTCCTTTGAGCCCTCCCCCTCCCCTCCCTCCCTGCTGAATGTTGCTTTCTTATTTGGCTCCCCTATATTCCTGTTATAAGTGAAACCATTCGATATTTTTCTCTTTCTTTCTGGCTTATTTCACTGATCATGATCCCCTCTAGGTCCATCCATGTTGCTGCGAATTGCATGTGTTTGTCTTTTTTGTATGCTGAATAGTAT